>VUQJ01014513.1:16841-28701 GCA_015108635.1 Andinoacara biseriatus
ATGGTAAACAGTTTGGTATATTATAATAAGAAGGTTGGATCTGCCAGTAATTGGACTGTGATCCCAGTCTAGGGCTCTGTGGGAACCATCACATCGAAAATAATTCCTGAGTCCTTTTTGTTTGTTTGCTGAATCTCACCTGCGCAAATCCAACGAAGAAGAGTTGGTCGTTGGTCAGATTGACAGCAGGAAGTCTTTTCTCCTCCCCGTTTCTCTGGATCCATGACCGATAGGCCTTAGGAAGAAACAGCAGCAGGGAGGTTATTGTGGGGCAGCTATGATTTGGTACTGCAGTGGTGTAACAAACGCAGAGTTCGTGGTCATACTAACGTGATACGCTGCCTTCAGCCCTCCATTGTCGGCGATGTTTTCTCCGAGCGTCTGTTTCCCATTGATGTGTTCTCCATTGACGGTGTAGCGGCTGTACTGATCCACCATGCACTCCGTTCTCTGACGAAACGCCTCCACTGACGAGTTCTGCCACCACGGCCTCAAGTTGCCCTCTTTATCATACTCACGACCTGATGGACAGAAGGACGGCATCTTAGGGCTCAGCCCAGCAGTGATGGCACCTTTCTGCTAACAACTGTTTGAGAGTTATTTTAAATTACTGTGTCTGTACTGTGATTTATTTAAGGTATAGCAAAATATAGCTTATTGATTTGGCTGTCCTCTAATGTCTTCCCAGTGAATTGGTCGCAGCTGATTACTTTAAGCCATTTTTTCTATTTCTATTTCAAGTTAGAAAAAATTTACTTTTTAAATGGAGATGAGGCAGCATTTATCTAAATATGTGCCAAGCCAAGTAAGAACTTATGAAGTCTTATGACAAATTTTTACAGCCTGACCAACATACGATGTTTAAGAACAACAATATTTGGTTATTTAGAAATCAAAACTTTTAATATTTCAGATTATTTTTTCTTTCAGACACAAAACATGAAAAGATTCCTCCAACATTTGTTACGTGAAGTATTTACTCAGTAAGCTCTGCCGACCCGGCTCAGATCAGCTGGATGCTGCAGAGTGCCCACTGGTGGACAAACTATGCAACATCACCACTCACAGCATGGCTAAAAGGTTTTTCTGTCATCAGGTCTTTGCTGTTTTATTTTTCACTTATTTAGTCTCTATTTCTACTTATTTGTATAAATGTGTAAAAAAAAAGAGGCTTAATAATCTTTAAACCAGTCTGAAAATACAGATGAAAAGGGCATGAAAAAAAATCATGCACCATCACCTTAAAGTGAAAATGTTCAAGAAAGGAACTTTGTGTTTTGTGAGATTTTTGCTTCCTATTTTTCACATGTCATAATTATTTTGATGACGAGACAGAGCTGACATGTTATTATAGGTGTTATGTTGTTGATTAGTTTGCAAAGAAATTCTCAAAAAACTCCTACCTTTAATAAATGCTTCAATCTTAAATACGACCAATCTATCGTTATTAATGGGCTACATACCACAGGCCTTTTAAAGTGGCAGTAATTAAACCTTTACTTAAAAAGCCATCACTGACCCAGCTGTCTTAGTTAATTACAGGCCAACCTCCAACTTTTGTTTCATCTCAAAAATTCTTGAAAGAGTAGTTGTAAAACAGCTAAGTATTAACCACAGCGGTGCAGTGATTTTAATCCTATTTATCTAATAGACTCCAATTTGTTCATGTAAATGAGGAGTCTTCTTCACACACTAAGGTTAATTATGGAGTTCCACAGGGTTCTGTGCTTGGACCAATTTTATTTACAGTACATTATAAATGCTTCCCTTAGCTAGTATCATTAGAAAGCATTGCATTAATTATGCAGTTATGCAGATGATACTCAGCTTTATCTAGTCTGGTTCTGCTGGAGGTTTGTTCCTGTTAAAAGGGAGTTTTTCCTTCCCACTGTCACCAAGTGCTGCTCATAGGGGGTCGTTTTGACTGTTGGGTTTTCTCTGTAAATATGGTAAATGGTAAATGGACTAGTTCTTATATAGCGCTCTTCTATTCTGACTGAGCACTCAAAGCGCTTATACAACATGTTTGCATCACCCAATCACACCTATTCATACATAAGGCTTTGATTATCTTTTCCACATCCGTGAGTCTGCTCGGGTCAGAGTGATGCAAATTTCATGATCAGACAATGAGCGCGAGGGTCCGTGTGAACTCTTTTTTGTGACTGTGCAGATTTGTACACGTTCAGCCTGCGCAGCCGACTTCAATCGGATTTCAACGATTGCTCGGCTGCCGGGTCTCCGGCTGTTTGTGTCCACAATTGGCACCTAAATCATCCCATCTCAGAACAAACACCGTCACATCCAGCTTGAGTGTAGTGAATAAATAACGATCAGACTCACCCTGATCATCAAAGGCATGAGTGAGCTCGTGACCCATCACGACCCCGATTCCACCAAAGTTCAATGCCCTGAAAACATGAGCACATGCAGACACAATAGATACAAGTTAAAAAGCAAAACAGGGAACGAGGATTTTTCAGCCTTGCAGCAATGAAGCTGAGCAGCATCCTGAAGAGCTCCTTTTTCACAGAATGATAATGGAACTAAACATGTCAAAACTGCAGGAAAGAACATTTAAGACGTCCTATCTTTGGATAGATTTTTACTTTGGTGTTTGTAATCAAATCTCTGACAGACAGACAGGTGGACACATGGACAGGTAGATAGTGAGGTAAACAGACTTGGGGTGGTCGTGGGCGTAGAAAGGAGCTTGCAGGATCCCAGCAGGGAAGACGATGCCGTTCTTAGTAGGCATGTAGTAGGCATTAACTGTAGGAGGAGTCATACTCCACCTGGAGGGGGACAGGAAAAAAGGAGAGGAGAGGTGGAGGAGTGGGAGAGAGAAGGGAGAGAGAGGAGTTAATCTGCGGTCCAACTACACTGTCCAAATGTCCAGGTTAGGGTCCAAAGCATCGTCCCTCACCAAAGACAGGGTCACTGAGCAGCTTCAACAGTTCTAATGTCTGAGTCCGAAGAACCAAAGGTTCTGTTCTCTGGGCTAACACCAGGCTAATCTGTTAGCACATTTATCAGAACCCACTGGCTGTTTTAATGCTACTTAATTCAAAAGTAGACATACCGCTGACCGTTGTCTTCCCACCAAAATCTTGCAGAATGTTCTTCACCTGCACAGATGCTCAAAAAGTTCTCTAACCCTAAACCTGACTATACGGATTGTACAAATATACAGAATATATGATTTCTGGCTTTTGAAAATTGTTCTCCAATGTTTTGGCAATCAGGACAATCAGGATTGGGTCAGGGCAGTGAGTTTAGGCCTCAGAGGGTTCCATTGTCCAGGTCACTGGAGGGCCAGGGTCAGAGCGTTCACATCCACACCGATCTGTGCAGCTTTCACTCATTTGACACACGCACAGAAATCTTTTAAACAGAAGGTTTTTAAGAATGCATGAAATATGTTTGCTTAACGTGCAGCCTAAATGTACGGGAGTCTGCAGCAAAAGACATGCTATGGAAACTGCTGCAACAGCATAACAGAAAACACTCCCTCAGGTCTGCAGCAAAACTCAAACCAGGCGTGACGCAGATCAATGAAGTGATTTAACAGTAAATTCACAGTATTTTGTACAGGCCTGCTCTGAAAGGCAGATTCATGAATGAGGACCCATTCCTGAGCTGGGCAATTCATTTTCCCTCGGGGCAACACGAGATCTGGTTCCTGCACTTCTGTCCGTGTTTGGGCTCATAATTCCAATTGAACTAAACTCAGATCTGCTCGGTGCACATGCAGTTTAAAAAAACAGCAAACCCACATCTCTCAAAGCTTTCACAGTGAAGCGCCACTCAGTACACAAACGCAGGCACATTAAAAAAATAGTTGCCTTCAAATTGAAAGTAGCAAAGTTGTGATTTCCCACAAAGTTGCAAAAACGAGTCATTCTTGAGGGGAAGTTTATCAAAGAGTGTTTGATCATAAGATGTCAGAAGATATTGATGTGTGAATACGACCCTTCATAAGCTGTGTGTGTGTTTGTGAAGGTGTGCCTCACAGAGTTGTGTGTTAATGATCTTGTGGTGTACTGATGCACGCTGGCATTACTGGTCTTTGTTGGGAGTCTTCCTCAGCTGGTCGGCCATCACTCGAGCAGAGAAGTTGTAGAAGTTCAACATGTTCTGGAAGAAGCTGTCGTCTGACACTTCGTACTGAAACACACACACCTGAGCGGTTAGAATACCTGCGGGTGACGGTGGTGACCAGCAGGGGGCAGCACAGCAACATCCAAACATAAAGAATCATTCTCCACACACACACACACACACACACACACTGCTCACCACACTCATCCTGGAGCACGACCCATAATAGGGAAAACAATCCAGGTTTTCATGCACATGAACTTCATACTGCATGGAGGCGCCTCTGTGTCATTTCCAGCAACTTGCAAAACACTGAAAACTGCACCAGCGACCAGGTCATGAGTCCAGAAGTTCGCATTAGCTGCCAAACCAACAAAACTGTTCCTTGGAAACAAATGTGGATGCAGACAGTGAGACTCTGGGGCCTCAGCAGGGTCTGACACTCAGTATGTGCAGCCAGCATTTATCTGCTCATAAATCAAACATCCTAAATCGGATTTGGGATGTTTTATCCAGTGAAAGTCGTTTACAGTGTTTCAGCCCTCGGTGTGCAGCTCATTACCACTAGCTGTCTTTGAGTCCGTCTTCTTTACGCTGTAATTTTGAAGGTGCGATGCTCCAGCTGTTGATTGGCTCTCTGGGAGCAGGGGCGGATTTTCAGAGTGGTGCTTTGATTGTACTGGTGACCTTTAACAGCGTTCACTCACCCCGTCATAAACATCGTCCAGCTCTTTGGGGTCCAGGATGAATTCTGGGAAACCGATCATGTCATAGATCGCATCTGCCTAATGAGGGGCAGACAGAAACAAACAGATCAGTGATTACCCCTTCTTACAGCTGCAGTTTGGGGTCTTTAATTACAGTGAAACAATCATAGCATGCATTAGAAGACTCTTTGTCTCTCTGGAATACCTTAGCTGACCTAACCTTAACCCTCCCTAATCCTAACCCTATAACAAAGCAGTTTTTTGGGTGCCCCCGTGCTGTGATTGGGGCTCTGAGTACCTTGTCCTTTGCAGCCTGTCTCGTCTGGTGGTCCATCCATCTGAGCTGGTCCAGAGCTTCTTTAAACGCCGACCGGATCGCATTGATCATTTCCTCCGCCTGTAAGAGACGGGCTGGTGAGCTCGGACCGACCAAAATCAGAGCTGCCGCTCGTGGTGAATGTTTCTGAAGGTAGGGACAGTTCACTGACTCACAATCTCTTTGCTGTGCTTGTCGAACGTTGCCTTGACGAACAGCGCTCCCAGGGCGAAGCCCAGGGTGTCGTCAGTGTTCCCGATGCAGGTCTGCCAGCGCGGGGTGCAGGACTACGACAGAACACAGCAGTTACAACCTGCTGGAACCAGTGAGACCAAAGCAGGTGGAGGTTCCTGCGGTCCACAACCAGTTAGAACCGGATTGTTATTATCATAAAGAACCGGTTTCATATTGAGACCAGTTCTGAACCAGTCAGCACCAACTGAGACATATCTGAGCAGAAGGACTGAGAGGAGGAGTACCAGCTGTAGCAGGGCCTGCTGTAGTAACAGAAATATGTGTACTGGTAGCAGTAGTATTTGTAGCAGCAGTACCTTCTTGGTCCCATAGAGACTCTCCAGCAGTTTGTCCTGAGCGTTCTCGAAGCGCTGATCCAGACTGACCACGCTCTTCTGGACCAGCGTCCACATCATGTAGTTATTCAGCAGGCTGGAAACACACAGAGTGAAGATTTCTCAGATGTGTGTGTGTGTGTGTGTGTGTGTGTGTGTGTGTGCAGATAAATGCTTTTGATTATTTTTCAGCCTTCGTCCTTTAAAAATCTCTTCAAGAGTAACTCAAACTTGCACTGCTCATATGACGGGTTTCCTGCGTCATAATTCTCTGACTTTATGTCTTTAAATGTGATTTGTTGTTTTACAGTGTTTGGTCCTCTGTTGTTTATAGTTTAAAGTTTATATTATTGGGGCCGTGGATCATCTTAAATAAATACGACCTGCTGTATTTGGGGCCGGTGGCTGTGATGCAGCTTCCTAACGGTAGCAGATAACATTCAAATATCTGGTGCTAAAAAACGGCTGACCTGCGGTCCGTCTTGTTGATGAGCTCGGACACCTGCTGAAGATACTCTTTGGCGTACAGGACGACGGGCTCAGTGTCGTTCAGCTCCAGAGGAGACAGAGAGGACGACAGGTAATCCAACCAGTCGATGGCTGGAGCCAGCAGCTGGAACAGCAGACAGAGACATCAGCCTGACCCCGGAACCCAAAATCAGCTTCACCCAACAAAGTGACCCAAAGGTGCAAGGTCCACAATTCAGCAACGAGCAAACACAATTAAGACAACAACAACAAAGCAAAAGCAAATGGCAACAGAAGCAGCAAGAATAGGATCATAATTAAATCATAATAACCATAAACCACTGGAAAAGCGACTGTGAGCGGCATCATGATGGTAAGAAGCAACTTGTCTGAGATTTTTAGTAGAGGATCTACGTCTGTCAGCTGTAATCCTCAGTGTGGGAGCAGACTGCACCACCCGGGGGAAGATGCAGAGATGAAAAGCTAATCCCTGCTGTCTGCTTTGCTTCAGCTTCAAACAGTCAGAAAGTCAAAAACTGAACCGTGGAGACACTGCAGGGAGGAAACACTCCACAGTGAACCAAGTTCAGACTGAAACAACTTCACATCACATGTGCAGTTTGAAGTTTGACTGATCTGCTTCTGTAATCTTACATGTAAAGTTTACAAACTTGTTTTCTACCAGCACAACATCGAAAATGAAAATGACCCCACAGGAGGTTTGGGGGGTTTGCACTTTGATGGCCTCCCTGTGCCTGTGTGGACACGCATGTTAGGTTATGTGATGGACCGGTGACCTGTCCAGGGTGTAGCCCGCCTTTCACCCTATGACAGCTGGGATGCAGCCATCTGTGGGGGCTCTGCCATTATTGGGGGCTGCATTTCAGTCGGTGGGGATCTTGCCAAAACTGTTGGAATTATAAATGCAGAAAAGTACCATCATGCAATGCTATCTGGAAAGCATCTGATAGGCAGTGGCTTAATTATTCAGCATTAAATGCCACTGCAGTGGATGCACATCTGGATAGAAAAACACACAGTCATGGATCGGCCTCCTCAGAGCCCGGACAGCAGATTGGGATCATCCTGACACAACAGAACCAAAGGCAGCAACATCCAAGGAGCTGTGAATGTCCTTCAAGAAGCTTGGAGAACTGCTCCTGAAGACTGCTTAAAGAAATGACAGAAAGCTGCCTCACTGAGTTCAGGCTGTGCTGAACAATACAGCTGGTGGTCCCAAATATCGAGGTTAGAATTGTACAAACTGTTTTTGCCTCATATACCATTTTTGTTAGCAAACATTTCACTATATCTTATTTTCTTGCAAAATATAACTTTTGCACAGTTCTATACAATTCAGTTCAATTTTTAATTACATTTTATTTATATAGCACCAAATCACAACAAACAGTCAAGCTGCTTTATATTGTAGGTAAAGACCTACAATAATTACAGAACCCCCTACGAGCAGCACTTGGTGACAGTGGGAAGGAAAAACTCCCTTTTAACAGGAAGAAACCTCCAGCAGAACCAGGCTCAGGGAGGGGCAGTCATCTGCTGAGAGAGGACAGAAGACACACTGTGGAAGAGACACAGAGATTAATAATAACTAATGATGAAATGCAGAGTGGGGGATAAACGGAGTGAAAAGAAGTGAATGAAAAGAAACTGGTTTTGGAATTTCCAATAAGGGTGGACAAGGCCTTTAAACTAACATATTGATCCTGCTGTAACAGTGGTGGTGCCAGGGGGCGCTAGGGGTTGATAGCTCTCCTTGGAAAAGCCATAGCACCTCCAAGAAAATAGCAGATTATTTTCTTTTTCATCTAAGTTAATATTCTTTAATATGTGGTTGTTGTGATATTTTCCTTGCAAATCACAACTAATTTCATAAAAACAATCTGATTATATTGCGTTAAAAAAAATCGATCTGGCAGCAGGAAATGAACTTGAATTTTTACTTCTGGTAAACTTTTGAAAAGTGCACGAAATGTATAAATGGACTGTTTTCTGTTACCCAAATTTCCTAGGATGGAATCAGAGAAGGAGGATTTTTTGGAAGCAGACTCTGACCAACAAAGAAACAACAATCTGGAAGAAGAGGATTTATTGTAACAGTTTACATTCTACACTGGACATAAGTGTCATGTTTGTACATGCTTTAATTAAAATGCAGAACACCACATACTCACTATCCTCTTTATTGGTGACAACACTGTTTGTGTCTGTGAGTGTTGAGAACTGAAAGAACAAATGATCCTTCATAGCACCCTCAGTAAAATGCTTTGGCCCCTCTTAACACCCCCAAAAAAATATTTCTGGAGCCGCCACTGTGCTGTAACCAGGTTTCTGCAAGGCACAATAAATCAACATGTTGATCAATTAATAAATCATTTACTGACAGGGACTTGGAAGAGAACTAATGTTTAATAATCCACATTTAATTGTTTTATTCTGTGGTGCAGTTGAGGACGCTATATTGTTTTTCTTTGTGAATTTTTCTGCTTAAATAATAAATTTGGCCAGATTTCTAGAAATGAGAGCTGCTCCATCCAAAGTAAGATGGATGCCATCTCTCCTAACAAGACCAGGTTTTCCCCAGAAATTTGCCCAATTATCTATGAAGCCCACGTCGTTTCCTGGACACCACTCAGACAGCCAGTGATTCAGGGAGAACATGTGACTAAACATGTCACTCCTGGTCTGATTGGGGAGGGGACCAGAGAAAACTACAGAGTCCAAGATTGTTTTTGTTACACGCCGATTCATGATTAGAAAGCACTGCATTAATTTTCATTGTTATGCAGATGATACTCAGATCTATCTATCCATAAATCCAGATGACACACATCAATTAGTTAAACTACAGGAATGCCTTAAAGACATAAAGGCCTGGATGACCTCTAATTTCCTGCTTCTAAATTCAGATAAAACTGAAGTTCTTGTGCTCGGCCCCACAAATCTTAGAAACATGGTGTCTAACCAGATACTTACTCTGGATGGCATTACTTTGGCCTCCAGTAACACTGTGAGAAATCTTGGAGTCATTTTTGAACAGGATATGTCCTTCAATGCACACATTAAACAAATATGTAGGACAGCTTTTTTGAAATATTGCCAAAATTAGAAACATCCTTTCTCAGGCTGATGCTGAGAAGCTAATTCATGCATTTATTCCTTCTAGGCTGGACTATTGTAATTCATTATTATCAGACTGTCCTAAAAGCTCCCTGAAAAGAAGGTGAGAGTGGGAACCTTGTGTTGTATCTCATCGGAGCTCAAACGGCTGTGATACTACTCCATTTGTAGATACCAATGAGTTAGAATCCATAAATAAAATTTTAACCCACTTGCAAAAATAGTTGCCAACTCCAAAGTGTTTAAGCACCTCAGGAACATACAACCATTTGACCCGGTCGAATGCCTTCGCTACGTCCAGTTATAAAATTGCGTTGTCAGGGGACCCTTCACACGTGGATTACATTAAGAACAAACTTCTAATATTATGGAAGCCCTGGTGACTTTGGACAAATCCATTGTGGTCTGAGTGTATGATGGCTGGTAAAACCCTCTCTAATCTCATAGCTAACAGTTTAGCTAAGATCTTTGCATCAGAATTCAGGAGCGATATGGGTCTATAAGAGCCCCTTTCCTGGTTTTAAGAGTGATCAGGGCTCTTTGCAGGGAGCTAGGAAGGTGACCTGTTTGAAATGATTACTCAAATACATCTAACAATAGACCAATTAATTTATCTTTAAACAATTTGTATAGATCGATTGGAAGTCCATCAGGACCCGGTGCTTTACCACCATTCATACTAGTGATGGCTTTGCAAATATCATCTCGATCTACTTTCTTGTCGAGGTCGGTTCTTGTTTCTTCTGAAATACAAGGAATATCCTTTTTTGTTTTACCATATCCAGTAGGCAATCTCCCTTGTGTTATAATTTCCTCTGGATCTGGAGTTAAATATCCCAGCTCATTTCTAATTATATTTATTGCTCTGTCTGATTCCTGTTTCTTAATTTGCCAGGCAAGTAATTTACTGGGTTTTTCACCGTGGTTGTAAAAAGTTTGGTTCAGTCTTATTATACTGTCTTCAACTTTTGATAGAGACAACTCCTCATATTCTGCTTTAAGAGTCTGCAGTTTTTGTTTTGTTGGTAAAGAGTGGTCACAGATACTTATTCTAATTCTCTAACTTGGGATTCCAACACATTCATTCTTTGTTTGAATTTGTTATGTTTAAAACTAGTGAAACTAACCATTTGCCCTCTGATGAATGCTTTAAAGGCCTCCCATCTGATGGCTGCTGATGTTTGATTTGTGTTTAGCGAGAAATAGACATCAATGAGCTCCCCTATAAATGTTGTAAAACTTGGATCATGTAACCACTTAGGGTGCAGGCGCCAGCTAGAGTGTCTTTTGTTTAGATGGGAGTCAGTGTAATAAACTGAAATTGGGGCATGATCCGACAGAACGATACTATCATATATGCAACTGGTTATATTTGGTAGTAGAAGATATGAGATCAAGAAATAATCTATTTGGGAGTATGAATTATGTGTTGAGGAGTAATATTCCTTTTTACCTGGATTCTGCATTCCCCAAAGGTCACAAAGATTTAGATCTTTAATATATTGTTGTAGTTTCTTTCTAGTTTGAGGATGGGAGATGTCTAACAGATGGTTTACTTTTATAAAAATGTGCCATAAGAAGACCACAAATAACAAGCAAATGCTGTGCAATCACATGTATAACAAAAGAAAAGGTAAGAAGAGAAAAGTTAAAGAACTTGTTCAATGTGAAACACCTTTAATTACAGTTTGGCTTCCACTTCTATCGCATTTATGGATATGCTTATAATTTTGTGCTAAACTGAAAAACTTGAAAAAGGATGACATCCACTAGAGCTTTACGGTAACTGGATTCCACTCAAAATGACTTCACAACAAGTCCTCTTCCTTCTTTCTCCTTTGTTTATTTAAACTCACAAGCGATAACCATACAGTAACCTTGGTGATGAAGTGAATTAGGTGAAAAAAAAATATAAAAAGAAACAAACAAATACAAACAATCAACATATACCGCACACTGCTTAATTGCCAAAATTAGAAACATCCTTTCTCAGGCTGATGCTGAGAAGCTAATCCATGCATTTATTATTTATAGGCTGGACTATTGTAATTCATTATTATCAGGCTGTCCTAAAAGCTCCCTGAAAAGCCTTCAGCTGATCCAAAATGCTGCAGCTAGAGTCCTGACAGGGACGAGAAAGAGAGAGCATATCTCTCCCATATTGGCTTCACTTCATTGGCTCCCTGTTAAATCTAGAATAGAATTTAAAGTCCTTCTCCTCACATACAAAGCTTTGAATAATCAGGCCCCATCTTATCTTAAAGACCTCATAGTACCGTATCACCCCAATAGAGCACTTCGCTCTCAGACTGCTGGATTACTTGTGGTTCCTCGGATCCTTCAGAGTAGAATGGGAGGCAGAGCCTTCAGCTTTCAGGCCCCTCTTCTGTGGAACCAGCTCCCAGTTTGGATTCAGGAGACAGACACCCTCTCTATTTTTAAGATTAGGCTTAATTAGTTAGCCTAATTAATTAGTGAAAAGGTTTCCATGGCAGCATCCTCTAGTTGATCCCAAACGGAGCTCTTATCGCGGCCCAGCAGGCCTTTAAAAAGGTAAATCC
>VUQJ01014515.1:10155-29707 GCA_015108635.1 Andinoacara biseriatus
CTTTTGTAGGTTTTTTTTTTTTTTTTTTTTTTTAAATATAGCTTAAAACACTGTGGCAAAGCTCCCCTTGCTCATTACAGTCTAAACATGTGATGTGCTTATTTTAAGGAGTCATGAGGGCAGGGTGCACCAGACTAACATCATTGTGGTGCACATATACACAAACCTACAGACAGCCCCTGTGGATATGAGTGCCAGTCTGACACACATGGACACAGCAGTCAGTCATTCTCCAGAGGGAGCAGCAGTAGGGGACTTCCTGCCGTACAGGAAACACTGTTGGCAGTTCTAGAGACACACAACAGGAGTAGGTGAGATAGGACACATTCCAACACCTTCTCTACCTCCACCTCCAGTCACGCTCTCCTTCCTTCCTCTCCTCCCTTCCACGTCATCACAAAACCTCTCTATTCCCGCTCCACCTTATCTGCTCAACTGTTTTCCTGTCTACACAAGTTAGTCAATTCTCACAGACTAGGGCTGCAACTATCAATTATTTTAGTAATCGAGTATTCTATTGATTATTCCATCAATTAATCAGATAAATACTTTTTTCTTACCAACAGTTCATCTGCATATTTTAACTTCTGTAGATTTACTGCAGCTTTTCGCTGCGTGAAACAACCAGCAGTGGATGGAGCAGTTCTCTTTTCTTTTTCCATGTTGACACTTGCTGATCAGGTGGTTGATGAAGGACCTCCAGCTATTTCCCAGTAAAGGTTTTAATGGTGGTTACAGGAAAAAGCGCTGCTGCTTTGGAAGCTCGAAAAAACATTTCCTTTCGCGCCACCTGATCTCAACCTCTCAGTAACAGCGCCGCCTCTTTACGCTTGCCACGTGCGCAGACTGCACGTAAAACAACTGCTGCTGTTGTGTTATCGTGTTTTTGTTAAAAAAAAAAAAAACTGGGGACAACTAAAATTCTCAGCACGGAGTTGTTCAAAGGTAGAGAACCTTAATGCTGCTCCCGCGGATGACACGGTGACATCTGAGCACTGCAGAGTTTAAACGAAGAATCGAAGCAACAAATTTGTGCCAAGGATTTTTTATAATCGTTGCAGCCCTACTACAGACTCCCATGTTTTAAGATTTTTTGCAGCTGGATACAAAAAGTTTTTGACTCTGGAAGTTTTTTGTTTTTTTTTTATTAAAAAAAAAAAAATTGAATTTGTCTCAATTTTGCAAAGTTTAAATATTTTATTAGGGGTTTGGCCGTTTTCACTGATCTGATCTGTCTGCTGGCCTCGACTCTGCTTATTTGGGTCTGTGCTGCTGGAACCAATGCAGCCTGCTATGTTGTACAGAGGACCAAGAAGTTTTTGCCTGAGGATTTGTTTGTGAAATTGTTGTATTTTATTATTCTGTTACTTAACAGTATATTAGCAGTTATTCATTTCTGTGCATTGGTCCTGTACAGTTTATGTATACAGATTGCTAACCAACAACATAGAACTCCAGGCTCTTGTCCAAATACCATCACTTTTTACTAAAAAATTATTTAAAAAATAAACATGGCAGCAGACAAAACAATGTTGAGGTTTCAAGATCTAAACTCCAGAAACCAGGGCACTGCGCACATTTTTGGGAAGCTATTTTAAAGTATTACATTTACATTTATTTTGATTGCCAGAATATATAACTGGCACATATCAGATCTCCAAATCAGTTTGCCATCTTTGCTGTTGTGGAATTTTCTCATACATTTTAAATTTAGGATTCTCTTATAAAGTACCGGACACATCCCTCTATGTCTTCCATTAAAACATCTGTTCGCTCTGAGACACAGAGGAGGCAAGTGGATTAAATGTATTAGTGTGAATGTGTGGTGCCTTCTCATTTGGCAAATACTTTGATCCATGATACACAGATGCACACACAAGCTCCTTTACTCATACAATGTTGAGTCAATATTGACAATCATTGGAAGTTTACTAAACACACACACACACACACACACACACCTATTTTTTGATTCTGAGACCACCGAAAGAGCGTGAGGTGGATAAAGTTACTGCAGCTGCACCACTTTCTCACACCACAATTAAAAGCTCTGTCACTTTATGGGCACGCGCGCACACACACACACCCCCACACGGCTAACATGTCGCATTACTGCTCATGTTACATACCGGCATGCCCAAGCAGGCCCAGTCTCTGTCACCCTCCTGGAATTGGTGCAGAAATCAAGCTGCGTTAACAGGGTAGGAATGTAAACTAAAGAAAATTGCTCACAAAGCACTGCTATAAGAACCACAAGTTATGTGTATGTGGTCTTAAAGGGACCTCTTAGCCTTGAACCACGTCTACAGGTGCTTCTGCAACCGCTACTTCACAGGTAGTTTCTGTGTCCCGAAGTGGGCGGGTCCCAAGTTAAACTGAAGCAACTACCAATGAGAGAGAAGGTTACCACTGACTGACATATGACATGGTGGTAAATAAATTAGAGGGTTACATAGGCATCCAAAGTCTGAAATGTCAGCTACCAACAAACCATCAACAACAAAGTGACGCACTATGAGCAAATCACTTCCTGTGTGGATGCCCTTTAAGTGCTGACCAAGACAGAGCACCAGTATCACACGCTGCAATATGATAAATGCACTGGCAGGAGTTTCACCACTGAGGCAATTATTCCAATCAACATCTCCGCTTTCATTAGATCATTGCACACAATGATGCAAAGTAAATGATACGTTTACACCAACCCAGAATACTGCCCACTTCTATTCTACTCTGTTAAAAACGATGCTTCAGAGATTTAGTATTGCAGTTTAAGCTGGGGAATTCACAGGAGGCCGATTGAAAGTAGTCCTGTTCACATCTACCTCCATATTTTTAGTCTGAGGCTAGACATGACATGTGACTTTGAATCATGAAAGCTATTCAAGTAAACCTTTTCCTGATATCCTGCCCCCCCCCCAAACACCACCCCCAGTATATACACAACAGAGACTAAGAAAATACATAAATACATAATACACTTCCCACAATTAGGACTAAAGTTAATTGTTAAATTCAACACTGGTGAATCTTCTTATGACTTTTTAATGAATTAATTTTGATTTCTTTTTAAACTGGTATATCTAACAATTTCCCAGAAATTGTTATATTAGTGCCAAATAAAAATAAAAACAGCTAATAGCTCCTCAGTACAAAGTCTAAGCGGAGTCAGAGTCAAGTTATGATCCCAAATTTTATTTCTCATGCTTAAAAGATTTCGATACAAAGAACTTTGCAGACCAAGTAAGAATGTAATTAACTAGCTAAGAATTCATAAAGGCAACCACTCAAGCAGAGATGATCATGGGTTCTAATGCAATTTTGAAAATTATCCTTAAACTGGTAATATTCATTATCCAACATGGCCAGCTGCATACAAGTTATACTTCATGCTTGGCCTAGTTTGCTATAGACTCTGAAATCCCAAGAATACACATGCCAACACTGCCTTGAAGCAATGTAACTAACTATAACCCTGCACATAACTTCATACCGTTTGACAACAGTAACCGGAAGCTACAGGAACATTATAGCATTAGTGTGAAGAATACTAATGACTGTGTACCGATAGAATCTGTACTCATTAAGAACACCGTTTACTTAAGCTTACATCTATCCACACATCGTTTCAGAGTGCTGGGAAAGGCGTCTCACTTCTGGGAGTAAACCTGCATTATCTGCTCTTAGACATGTGCTTTAAAGTCAGAATATGGAAACAAAACAAAAAAAAAAATCAACCTTAAAAATACAATGAGAGAATATGTACTTTTTCCTACTATTGCATACAACTCCATACACACATCAAGTAACCTACAAGCATATTATATATTTTACTTACACACAGACACACACACTTGCATGCCACCCCCCCAGACTTACCTGTAGGTACTTATTTTAAAGCATTACATACAGTAACTTTTAACTTTAAAGACTTTTGGTCACTAGTAAATAAAATTGCATTTATAGACTCACACTGAGGTGACTGTTGTTGTGATTTGGAGCTTTATAACACAGATTATCTCGTATGCATTTTCACACATGCACAACAGCCCTGAATTTTTCTAGACAGCCTTCAACTGTATGTGAGCCCACAAACGCTTTACTCTCATTTTATACCGAAATTTTAACTCTTTATTTTTATGTTGTAAAAAAGACAATGCAAATCATTTTTTATAAAAAATAAAAATAAATAATTTGAGCTAAGAATTGCAACTAATAGTTTTCTGCAGAAAGACAAATGGATTACTTGGTTGTGTTGTTTCAACTGCCTCCTAAACAGCCATTTCTTTCCAACTCACACACTCTACTCATGATAACACAATCAATTTTTCTCCTGACTTTGTGCAACTCTGCAGACAATTTGCAACTACATAAAGACAATATTGTCAAAGTGATACAAACATGATAGAGCAGCAGGGATCTATAGTACACTGATATGTTGAAAGCTATTTGTTTGTTTAGTAGGTCAGTGGCCCCTGTGTGGAGGGGCAGGGTTAGCTAGCAATGGTTAACTAGATGCCAGTTTTCCAAATAATGACCTGAAAAACAGCCAGAGGCGCCGATGACAAGTAAGCAGCAGAGTGTCTCTCACATGCAGTGATGAAGCACAGATTCTGGGAATGAAAGAAAAGGATGGGTGGCATCCAGACATCAATTATTTGTGTCAGCAGGGTGGAGCACATGGAGGGCAAGGAAGATCCTCCAAAAATACAAGATCAAACACACCCTGTCTCTCTCTCTCTCTCTCTCTCACACACACACACACACACACGTGTAAATCCTTTCCAACAGATGCAGCTGCATGCATAGGGATCCAAGAGCTAATGAGCACATGCTCAATGACATATCAAAGCTAAACACAAACTCACCAAACCAGATATTTCTACTTGTGTTGTTACAATTGTCTCGGTGTTAACTGTCTGGATCCCAGCCTGTAACCCAATTATGATTAATGGCTCAATGTGGCGTGTGGGATGTTTGCATATAATAGTAGCCAACAGAAATTAATTGGTGGATACAGAGAAAAAAAATACCTCATTTAAGTAAATCTGTGCTAGAGCAAAACACATGATACTTTTATAGAACAGTTTTCTTCACATGGAGTCCGGTTCAGATAGCAATGCCACTGAAAATAAAAAGATCACGGGGCACTTACCTCTCTATGCTACACAGCATTACTCAGTCACTACACTGACTGTTTCCATGTGAATACTGAGCTGCTGACCTCCAGAAGTCAGGAGAAACAGAGGCACGGTTTGTCAGGACGAGAACTCACACTGACCCCGTTACTCGGGAGGAGACTCACCTAAACTGGACCTATCCAGAGCCAACAAATGAAGGGAACTCCATCCACATGGCTATGACTATCAAGGATATTTTGGCCAGAGAGAGCTTAACCTGACAGAGAAACTAGGAGAATTCTTTAAAATGAGACGTCTTGGGAACAACAAAATTAAGCAAATTATCCTGTTGTGACATCTTGTTTACAGATTAATCCAAGGTTAAATCAGATTTTAAGACGAGTGTTTTCTTTGAGCACATCAATTTTATTCTGTTCTTTCAAGAAAGAAAAAAACTGCAAAATATAATTAGTTTCTAGAGGCTTTGGTTCTAAATGACATTTCTCAGACACTGGTGGCAGAAAAAATACTTTGCTCAATTAGTCAGAAATAAAAATCAGAGGAGGAAAAAGAACAAGCATGTGTCTGCATTCGAAAGAAGGCACTTGCACCCTAAACATTACAGTATATAAAGCACTCTGCAAATATTTTCGTACATAATGGGGCATTATAGTCAGCTGCCCCTCCACTGAGTGCAGCTGGTAGTCATTGGGCCTCATTTACCAACAGTGCAGACACACAAATCTGTGTGTAATTCATGTGTATGAGAGTTTCACGCACAAGTCTGTGATTTATTAACATTTTCATACTTTAGGAACAAATTTAGAAGTCCCTCTGACTATGTGTACAAAGAAATCACAGCCTGGCTGCCATAGGAATTTAAAGTCTTTAAAATTAATACTACTACAACTACATGGTCATTATTTACAGTTTTCCAAAACATCCATAAGCCATAAAATGCTCAAAATTACAATAAAATTTAAAATAGAAAGGAATGTAAAGAAAATAAAATACTATTCTGTTATCCCTTATCTTATATAATTGTATCCAACTTCTATCATGGCTGTATGTCGTCACTAACTAAATTTCTTGGCACTATCCCATGGATGCTAGAGGATCTCACGATCTCACCTTGTGTACTAACATACACATGGTGAGAACAACAGGCCGATATGCAGGTTTCATAACTGACAGAAATTTTGCATCCAAAATCATTTCTGCACACAGTAAGAACATTTCCATGCAAAAATTAGTTAATGAGGCCAATTGTTCTGCTCTGCAGCCTCAGTGAGCCCATCATAGAGGCACATAAAGCAGCTCTCCACTTGCTTCAGGTTCAAATGTCCTTAATGCTCGCAGCAGATGCTCTAGGCAGATATAATACCACAGCCAGCTGCAGCCCAAGATGCAGGAGCTGGAATATTTCCAACTGCGACCTAGCCAGTGAGCCAGCCAGTAGGGAAAACATGAGATGGATGTACTAAAATTAACACTTAACACTTTTTGGAATGTTGCTGAATAAGCTACTTTTAGTTGCTACCTTATTCACAAGGGGTCACCAGAGCAGGTTGCTAATTTTTATTAATGTCCTTTATGTTATTTAAAAAAGAAAATCTTCTTGTGTAAACCACTACACTATGAAGCCACCATGCTGAGTATAGTTCAATTATATGGGGTAGAACTCACAGTTCACACTTTGTGGGGGTAAAACCCAATGTGCATCTAAAGTAGGGCAGCAATGATTCCTCAAGTGACTCGAATATTAATAAAAGACAAATTTGTTGCTTAAATGCTTAGTTTAAACTCCGCAGTGCTCAGGTGTTGCCATGTAGGCACGAACATTTGACACGCATTAGCAGCATTAAAGTTCTCCATCTATATAACGGATTTCCTTCATTTGGGAAAATCAAGGATTTCAGCTGTTAGCTACTGGAACAGGTCGCTATGACCACAGTTTGCTGTGACCTGCAAAGAGCTGCAGTAAAGTTACAGAAGTTAAAATATGCAGATGAACTGTTAATAAAAAAAAGTATTTCTTATCTGATTACTCGATTACAATAATAATCGATATTTGCCGCTTAATCTAAAGCTCTGCTTCAACAACCTAAGTTAAACAAATTTAGCTAATTTTGCAAATTTACTGTCCATCGAAGGGAAACACAAAGACACAAATTTGTATTTAAAGGCTGACTTTTGGAAATGTCCACTAAACCACAAAGATTAACTCCAGATTAACCTTCACTTAGATACTCTTCATTTTATCCCTTATCCCCTATTGTGACGAAAGGATTTCTTAAAGCAGACCCATGATGATATATCTTATCTTTGATATACTGTTACAATGGTTAATGCCCACAATAAAACATGATCAATGTTTCAAACATCAAGGTCACTGAGTGTACATTTAATCCCTGTAAACAAAAGCTCAGGTTTTCAGATACATTCTGCTTTAGTCTATTAGGTAGCTCCAGCTTGAACACAGCAGTCCTGCAATGGGCAGTCAATCAGGAATAAACTGAAGAGCTAAGATAAGGACTAAGATCTCGTATAAAATCAAGGTGGAATATTTTGAACTGTAAATCCCAAAAAGCTATTTTAATAAAGTCCAGGAGTTAAAAAATGAGCAGAATAGTTTTCTCTCTTTAAGGCCAGGAAATGGAAATGTTCAGTAAACAAAACTCATTTCAATGTACAGTACTTTACTGAGCCACCCCTCATTTTCCTTTAGGTGTCTTCCAAAAAGGACTTTCTTGGTTTTAAAGAGTTCCAACTTAGCAAAGAATTAATTTCATATTTTAGTTAAATCTATGAAAAATACTTAAGATAACCGTTTGACAGATATAAAATCAGTACGGGTAAATGAACAGTATCTCACACAGGACCACAGCCATTCTTTAGGAAACGGAGAAAAGGCTGTGCTCTGCCAAATGACACATGAACCGGCCTTATGGAGTGATGAATCCAAATTTGAAACTTCTGGTTACGTGTCTATAGCCACCTGCAGACCACGGTTGTGGCTGTGTCAGGTTTTGGGGCTGCATTTCAGCCAGTACAAACTCTGTTTTTGACTTTTATACAAAATTTTCATGCATGTTTGCATGTTTCAATAAACCACTGCACCCATACCCCATTTTCCCAGTCAAATATAAAGAAATGAAGGGTGGGTCAAGACTTTTGCAGAGTACTGTAGATGAGCATAAGAAAAGATGCTTGACCCTGTTCATGAGTGCATAGGGAAAACTGTGGCTCAGGAGGTGAAGCAGGTCATCCACTAATTGGAAGGCTGGTGGTCCTAATGCATCCACTGTAGTGGGAGCGTTAGCGAGATTGTTAACAGCATAGAATAAAGTGCTGTATGAATGTGGCTTGTAGTAAAAAGACGCTCTGAGGGCTCAATGTCAACAAGGAATTTACCAGTCCATTTACCATTTATATGCAATCAAATGAACATCATGTTTAGTGATGTGTGAGTAAATGCATTTGATACTAATCTGCTTCATCCAAAGTAAAGTAGTTCTTGGAACAGTGTTGCATAACGCCCAACTGTAGCTGTGGATGTGTTGTATACTCTGGCCAAGTGGAGCAGATTACTTTCCCTGGTCTGAAAAACATCGTGTCAACGTAAGATGACCTCATCATCATGTAAGTGCAGATAAACTGCAGGACAGGCCAGAGATAAAATTCAAATCACAGGTAGCATCATGGAACAGATGAGAACTAAATACAAGTCAGGAAACTATAAAGAGAGAGAGAAAGATGAGAAAGTGACCAGAGAAGAAGAGAAACAGACAACAAGCAGGACTTGGCATAGTCAACAAAACAACGCAATGCTGACAGCTTCCAGGCAGCAAGTGTGAAAACTGAAGCCACTCAGCCTCTGAGCCAGTCCATGTGACATGATGAGTAATACTTACTGCTGCAAAAAAGTGCCGTGGGAGACTTTGTGCCACCTACCAACTCACCACTCTAAACTCTCCCTTTGTTAATCTAGGCAAAACTCTACTAAAACATAACTCTTTGTATTTTGCTCTGAACGACATGAGTTTACATGTCAACACAAAAAAAGCCAACATGCACTCTGCAAAGAAAAACAGTTTCCCATGTTGTTGGCTATAATATTACAGTCTACAGCTAGTGGAGCATTACATAGCCCAAGCCACACTATTATTTTGGTGACTATTTGTTTTGATGGATGGCATGTAGCTTTCAACGGAAAAATAGGATATTTTGCAACTAATCACAGACTTGCTGCCACATAAACAGTCTGGATAAGCGGAGAGAAAATGGAACATGACTAGACTTCAGTGGTGAGCCAACTATTATGAATCCCATCACAGCAGGCTGGGTAACTTTTCAGATTAAATGTTCCAGCATGTGAGTCTGTGTGGCAGCTATGTTGGGTACAAACTGTAACATTACCACCATGAACTAAAAAGGATTCCCTCTTCCCCCCGGGCTGGATAAATTTAAGACGAGGCACCATGAGAAGGACCAAAATACTGGAAAGTAAACAAGATGAACAGGGTGAAAAAAAAAAAGTCTCAGACAACATTATAAAGCAGCCTTCAGACATGGTGACTGGAGAAAACCCACAGAATCTGCAACACACTGAACACGAACCTCTTATAATGCAAATGTGTTTGCCACAAAAACATCTACTGATTTTCATTTTTAAACTCAGACATGTATGAATATTACTTCATTCTAGATTTTTCCTGGTTCAGAATGAGAATTAGCCCAATCTGTCCTCTTACATTAAAAAGTACAGTCAGTCATCTTTTAAGGTAATTTGAGAAAAAAATAATTATGTTGTACTCAGAAATATACATTGATGAGTTTGTTGGAAGATGTAATTATACAATCTCTTAAACTTAGAATAATCCAATTAAAATCCATAGGAGTGGGCACCAGTTTGTGAAAGCCGCCATGTTGAATACAGTGGCTGAGATGGACATCGCTGTTCTGCCCAATTGCATTTTATGCATATGACATACATAGCACACCATAGGCAAAGTGACGCGTAGGTCTTTGTGTGCTGTAGATGCACATTTTTATTCATGCCTGCTCCGTCACAATCAAGATATGACGGCTCATACCTATGTTTTTATCATCTGAGAATGGGTCCCCTTTACCAAAGGCGTGAAAGCATTAAGGAAATGAACAACGCACCCAGCATCTGAATAAAACCTCATCTCCCCTGAACTGAAGTCAAGGCTCGAACACACAATAAGGTGTATAAACATGCTTATTTATTCCCATATTGTCTGCAGATTAGACATGAAATCCTCCCCTCTCCAGACAGCTGACAACGAGCTGACAACAGTAGCTGTTATAAACTAACATTATGGCAGTTAACATTAGGCTCAAGTGTCATAAATAAATAAATAAATAAATAAATAAATAATCACACTTTCCCCTCTGATAAACAGTTTAATTACATTCTCACCCTGCTCACCTACAGCTAGATTTATGGACCTGTGTCAGAAGTAATACCACTGGCCACTTTGTTAGGTACACCTGTTCAATTGTTCAGTAATGCAAATATCTATAATCTGCAGTTCAGTGCAGATTAGATATTTGTAGACATTGTCAAAGCAACCCAGCTGAAGTTCAAAGCAAGCATCAAAATGGGGAAGAAAGGTGATTTAAGTGAACCATCTCCAAAATTTACAGAAATTGGTATGGAAAATAAAGAAAGTATCAAGTGTGCAGCAGTTCTGAGTCAAAATGCCCTGTTGATACCAGAGGTCAGGGTAATAGAAGATTGGAAAAACACTGTCTGAGCTGAGGTTCTGCCAAAACATTTGGATGGTAGAGCCAGAATTTGACGTAAACTACATAAAAGCATGGATCCATCCTGCCGTGGATCAATGGTTCAGGCTGTTTGTGGTGTAATGGTGTGGGGGATATTTTCTTGGCACACTTTGAGCTCCATTAATACGCCAATTAAAGCGCCAATTCACAACAAACAGTCGCCTAAAGGTGCTTTGTATTGTAAGGTAAAGACCCAACAATACTGCAGAGAAAACCCAACAGTCAAAACGAATTAAGCCAAACAGGATCCAACCCCATATTACTATTATGTACCTAATAAAGCGTCAAAAGAGTGCATACTTGTTGGATCCATGTTGGATTAACTACTGTGGTTTAAATGTACTGCAGTAATGCTCAGAAGTCAAACATAGATTTCACAATGCAAAGTCAACAAGATCTGCAATAAACATAACTTTCTTAAGAGAACACAAGTTCTTGATTATTATAACTATAATAAAAATGTTAAAATGCCCATTGCAATTCCCCAAATGACAAGTTGACCTATTTAAAAAGGTCTAATCCAGACCAATTCCTGACCCCAAGGCATTCCCAGGCCAGCAGAAATATAATCTCTCCAGCATGTTGTTATTGATTTCTAAATTGAAATCTATAACATGCACATACTTGCAATTTTTGCTTGAAGAATTATATTTTTATCTCATTTGTTTTATGTATGTCAATGGTCTGGAGGTGCTTTATACTGTAAAGACCCTACAATATTAGACAGAGAAAGCAAAAACCCAACAATCCTCTATGAGCAACACCTGGTGACAGCAGGGAGGGGGGAAAAACTCCCTTTTAGCAGAGAGAGCCATTCAGCATAATGAGGCTCAGAGAGGGCTGCCATCTGCCACAACCAGCCAGAGTTAAGGGGGAAGGAAAGAGAGAAAAGAAGAATACAGAAATGAAAAACAGGATAGTCTAAGGGAGTTTTCCCATAGGTTACAGCACACTCAACTTTTCTATTCTACTTTAGCATGCACTAAAAGACCTAAAAGACAAAGTTTACATTTCTTAAAAGGTGGGAACAACTTCATCAAACTGTTAGAAAACAGTGAATTGCTACTTCTAAGAATGCACCCCTATACACAAGCACTGCTTCCACAAGTCCCATTCAGTGAAGATCTTGTCAATAACTTAAACAAATTAGCCCTTTGTTATTGTTGGCTGTATTTCTTCAAGACTTTTTGTTGGGATTTTGCACCATGCAAAGTTCCTGAACTAGACAAAAGGCTGCACTCCCAATGTTCAGTCAGCATCTTCCAATTGCATTAGGGGAGCAAAATTTCATCTCCTGCTTCGAAAACAGTGAAAGTACACCCTTGGGTTGTGGTGGGCCTCTGTCCTCAGTTAAAACCCCCATAAGCTTCTTTCCAGACACCACTAAGCCTTGTTCTTCCTACTATTTGATGTTTCCCCTCTACTGAAACAAAGTCTTTGCAAATTCTTCAGAAGACAAATGTGATTAACAGTAGGCCAGAGCTTCATTACTGCTATATTACATGTTTGAAAAGTACTACTTTTCCCCTATAGAAATGTAAGAAGCAGTTCTATCTACATGAGCTGGGCTGTTGTTCTTGTTTTTCCCCAAAACGTGCTCACTTAGAGGTCTAATAAAAACAACTCCCTGTTGGCAAGTAAGTTACTTTTCTAGGCTGTAGGATGCACATTCCTGTCCTGGGAATGATTAAGAATGGAAATTACAAGGTGGTATGTTTGTGATTGTTGCCCCAAGTGAAAAGCGCTTGCAAGGCAGTTACAATATTTAGCGGCTCTTTTGACCCAGAAATTTTAATATTTTGAGATTTTACTTGCTGATTCAAAGAGAAGGCCGCTAGGGTCAATACAGGAAGGGACCTCCAATTCAACAGCAGTGCATTTCAGGCACAGCTTCCTCCTCTGACAGAGAAAGGGGAACCATTTCCGTCCCCTCTGGTAAAAACCTGAGTGTAAATATATCAACATCCCGAACAGAGTGAAGTTCTTCATGACCTTTAAACCAGACTCACATCCGCTGATACACAAGGCGACTTCCCCTTCCTATGAAAACGTCTTTTGTGCATGTGAGCCAGAGTTGATTAAGGTCTGCTGCTAGCCCAGGGGGCCATTTCAGACTCTACCATTGCTAACCTACAAATCCATGGTCAGAATCTTCAACAGTAAAAGTAACTCGTGAGCAAAATCTTAAAAAATATCAGCATTTATTTTAGCCACCCTCCTTCGAGACGAGAGCCAATCCTCACAACTGAACCTGTATGACACTGACGGTGCGGCAAAAGTATTCCTCACGCAGGTGCGCCATATTAACCACTACAAATGACCAGTTTTAAGATTTACTCACCTATGACTGCAGCTCAGACTGAAGCAAATAAAGTTTAACTTTCATATATTGGTGTCGAAATCTCGATACATAAGCTAACCAATAGCAAGCTAACAGCATTTGGTGTCCACTTTCACGCAATTTTCAATGTTGGCGCGGACGATTCCATTAATTACCTAGGACAACACGGTGACATTATTTGGTCTTTTTAATACACGCCTATGGAAAGCTTTACAGTCTCTTCAGTAGCAGTGTAGTAACTTGTTTGAACATCTATCGTTTCCGTGTTGTGAAATTATAAGTCCCTTTAACAGTACCAAGTTTATTTAGGAAAACTTTTTGCGCACCCCTAAACCGGTCCCTCTTTGGTACGGTCAGCGCTCCCCTCATTGGGTAGCCAGGAGCATTTACAATTTTTGGAGGACGGTGCGTACCCAGTACCTCGGTAAACTCTTCCTCTCGCGAGAAAAAAAGCCGGATACACGTTTTTGTCAAACGCTTCCAGACAGAAGCGGGCACAGCTTCCAGCAGCCTTTTTTGTCCCTTTTTACAATTATTCTTGATTGTATGATTCCTGATAACAAAATGAATAACGCAGTTAATTTTCCATGCTATTTTATTAAAAAATACGGAAAATTGGTGCAAAATGTTAATGAGAATAAAAAGTGTTTTTATAACTGTGTAATCACACAGCCGTACACTCCCCAAATATATCATACTATTTTTATTTCTGCAGGAATCGTGTGGTTAATCTTACAAAATAGGAAATCAATGTCACTATATGGCCACCAACAAGTGAATATAGGCAGGAACAAAGCATTTTGCAGCCTGTAATCAAGTAAATATCAAACAAAGTTGAAAGATGGACATTGGTAAGGTAGCAGTTCTTTCCCACTGGAAACATGAACTGTCTCCTTCATGTTCTCAAAAAAAAGGGGACCAGTAGAGGGGTCTGAGTAGAGCGAATGACAAAACAAGCTGTGGGGTGATCTAATGTTTTGGCAACAAACTGCTTTAATTAACTAATTTAGGATGATCTGAGCTCCAAGAAGAGAGGAGTTATTCTCTTGCCTTTCTCTACACATACGTGCAGAGGAGGCTGTATCGCTTACCGCACCGGTTCCCACGAGGAGAATCTTTATTTCCTTTTCTTCAGTGTTATTCCTTCATGCATTGTGTGTTGAGTTAAAGAGATGAGGCTAAACGTCTGGATAAGTGTTGATAAGAATGAGAGTGATGCAACGATTATACTTAGCCTACATCAAAGAGCAGCCGAAAGCTAAATGTGAGGCGATCATAGCACAATCACATTATAACTGCGGGTCTTTGGTGGTGGATGTTTAGTTTCCATGGATTTACCAGAAATGTGGTAATGTGAAAAACAGGATTTTGTTCCCCTTATTTAAAAGAAGAATAAAAACCTTTCAACCTGTAACCCTTGCTCCACCAAAGCTCTCTTAACCACTTATGAGAAGAGAAGAATGTACAGGAGTGGAAAGAAATAGGGGTGGAGAAAGAGAATAACACTTGATGGGCAGCATGATCAGAGCAGAATCACCTTTTAATTTCCCAACCAAACGTTGCACACCTCGTAATTGCATGTTTGTATTGTTGAGCTTACCAAATGTCGACCCACCTACTGCCTACCCACTTGTTTCAGAGTGTAAGTTTTATTGGTCTTCAAAGTAGGATCCCATCAAGCATCCAGACTGATACAATGTGACACATGGTAACAATTTTACAAGGGCCGTTGAATTAAAAAGGAAAAAATATGAACAAAATGTTAAGTGACCTCAAGTGGCTGCAGGCATACCACAATTAGGGATGAAATTCAGTACCATGGAAACCTAGAGCACTGGGCTTTCTATTGTGTTTATTGTAATAAAATGATTTAATTTTATTTTAAGTTAAATCACAATCTTTTTGTAACCCAAGCAGGTTTTGTGCCTTACTCTGAGTGGTCCTCAGACAAGTCCAATTTCAGTTTGAGTTTCACAATGGAAGTTTTTTTTGTGTTTGCTGCTAGTAGAGTCCCACAGTCGCCTGTAGATTGCATGGAAGGTCCCAACTTGTCTGCAAACTCTGTGCAGGCTAACCGCCAAGTGCTAGTGGAACCTGAAAAAAATGCGCTGCTTTCAGCAGTAAGGCACAATTATTTTTTTTTTTTGAAGGTAAATAGGTTTTGTTTCTGGTTTGTGCAACACTTTTTCATTACCACTTAGCGAGTGTCTGCAGATGTGTTGGCATTCTCTATACAAATTACAGGCAACCACAGCAACCAGCTAGCAACTAAATGGAGCACTATACAGTATACCTCTTTGTGAACAATTTCACCCAGTGAAAGGCAAGTGTAGAAATACAACACTGAAAGCATGGTGTGAGGTTCAGACAAGCTAACAGTTTAGAATTTACGTTCATTCAACTTTATCAATTTAAAAATGCTCAAGCGACCAACAGAAATTGAGCACAGCGTTAGTTCTGTCAAACCCACCCACAAACCCAGCTGTGCATGGCTCAGCTGATGTGGGCTTCTGTCATATAGTTTTCATATGTTATGGGGTTTTTTTTGTTTGTTTGGGGGTTTTTTTTGAGTTGAGTTGAGAATATAGGGTCCATTATTCAAGATGCTTTCGCCTGCCCACTGCTGCTGAGCCACTGCAAGCAGCTTCCAACCCGGCTCCTTCTTTCATGCTCTATCCATCTTCCTCTGTTCTCAGCTCAGTTATGCTGCTTATCTTCTGCACTAAGCATTCCATATAAACACATATACAGGCCAGAACAGAGCCAAGCTGCCAAAGATAAATTACTGCAGATTAAAATATTATTATTTTGACTATAGTAGTTCTGGCTGAAATACTGATGTATTTATGAAAATACCTTCCAACATTTAAATGATAGGGCTCTGAGCTACAGTTGACCTTTGCCCTGCAGATGTAAAAACTGTGTCACATGAGACTATTACTCCAAAATGACTTGCATACACTCATGCAGACGTGAAAACTTAACTTTTCTTTCTTTTGGTTAAAAGAAAATATCCAGCAGCAGAGGCATAAAGTATTTTTATATGTCTGGAAATAACTTTATTCAGTCTAAATAAAAGATAAAAGACATGAAATAAATAGATACAAAGTCAGTGGAGCGGCTTTGTATGAATATGGCCTAAGGGGTTAAAATGGAAGCTCCAAAAATGTTTTTTTTGTCTGAAGTAGTGACAGAAGGAGGCGTGTTGAGTGAGCTTGAAATCAGACATAGCAGGAAGTTTGTTTTGTTTTTTCTTATTTTTCATAAACAAGAGCGTTGTTGTCAGACTGTGTGACTGTGTCTGGAGTAAAGGTATGCACTCCCTAACTTCAACCATACAAAGGTTGGCAGATCCACATTTCTTTCTGCTTGTATATCTATGTTATCTTTTATATCTGCTACCTGAGCCCTTGGTGTAAAAACCACTACATAACAACACCTGAAAACCAGACAAAGCACATCATTTTGTTTTTACATTTATTTATTCATTTTTTGCTCATTTGCCAGAAAGCTTGCATTATTTTTATATGCAATGCTGTTTCCTGTCTTATGCAACACAAGAAATGTTTCCTCCACGGAGCAACAGCAATATATAAAGAGCCAGTTAAACAATAGGCCGACTGTTTATGACCTGTGCTGGTTGATTGTATTTTCAATGACTTCCAGCCAATAAGCAGGAAGCCCATGAGGCCTCAGTCTCTGGCGCTCGGTCAAACGACTGGTCCTCAGAGAAGGAAATCATTGAGGGTTCCCTGGAAGGTGTTTCATCATCACTGGGGCCTGTTTTTGGTCATACAGGGTGTAGCATACAGTAAAGCAGGGACAAAGTATATAAGGCCTCTGTTGGCTTAATGGTGAAGTAGACTAAAAGTCCTTGAATTTCTAAAGACTGCCGCATACGCTGCTTTTTGAGATCTTCTAGCTTTTTCACTTTGTCAGATTCTTTTTAAGTGATTTATTGATTCAGCAGATTAATTTTTTTCACACAGGGACAGGTAGGTTTGGATAGCTTTTCTTCCCTGAACAAATTAAATAATTTAAAAAAAATGGATAAGTGGTTATGGAAATGGATGGATGGGATGTTACAAAAACAATCTGTTCACACTGATTCCTTTAAGGAGACCTGACATGCTCTTCTTTAATTCCAGATATAGTGATATAAACTCAGTATGTAGTCAGTGAGAGAAGGTATTCAAACCTTCTGTTTATGAGGGGCAGCCAATCAGTAACAAGCTGACTTAAGGATGTAGTTAAAACTGCTCAGGCAGTGACTGAACTCAAGAGCTACGACAAAGCCAATATAAGATAAATAATACATATTTTAAACTGTGACAAATGCAAAGCTACTTAATAAGTTCAAGAATAGAAATATTGAGCATAATTTGTTCACTAATTTCATACTGTCATATTTTCATCCCATTTTCAAAGTACTGCTTTTTATTAGGATACATATTAACTTTTACATTCTTATTATTAGTACATTAGTCATTACAAAATACCAATTAATGGCTTACTCAGCAAGACCATAGTCTTCCACTGATAACCTATGTATTTATAGCAAGTAATAAACATGCTGTGCATGTATTATGATCTCAATATACTTTGGTCAGTAAGCATAAGCTTGTAGTTCCAGCCATAAAGTTCATTCACATATAACAAGAATAAACTACAAGTGTTACTAGTGTCTAAATAGGTCCAAGCTACATCAGGTGAAGTTTGCTCATAGCTAAGTTACACATAATTTGAGATTTATTAACCCACAAAGGTTTGTCAATTCAAGTCAAGGAAAGCATTAAAAAAAAAACCTGGAGAACCTTTGAGATGTACAGGTTCTTCTCCCATTTAATGTTTGTCTACTAGAGCTGCTTTTATTGTTCCAATCTAATAAAAGCAGAAAATGTAAACTAAAATGAGGGCAATAACACTCACAATAAAATGTTTCAAAAAATTTAACAGGAGAAAATGTCACAAGTCAAAAAGTCTCTCGAGCCTTAACATAAGTTGAGCAGGTTTGTAAAAGCGGAAGTGTAGCAGGAGCAGGAAAAAGGTCCATCCATCCATCCATCAATTCATTATCTTTCGCTTATCCGGGGGCAGGTCACGGGGGCAGGAGCCTAAGCAGAGAAGCCCAGACTTCCCTAGAGATATAATCTCGCCAGCGTGTCCTGGGTCTACCCTGGGGCCTCCTCCCAGTGGGACATGCCCGGAACACCTCACCCAAGAGGCGGCCAGGAAGCATCCTAATCAGATGCCTGAGCCACCTCAACTGGCTCCTTTCGATGTGGAGGAGCAGCGGCTCTACTCTGAGCCCCTCCCGGATGGCCGCACTCGTCACCCTATCCCTAAGGGAGAGGGAAAGGAAACTCATTTCCGCCGCTTGTATTTGCGATTTTCTTTCTTTCTTTCGGTCACTACCCAAAGCTCGTGACCATAGGTGAGGGTAGGAACGTAGAAATCAACTGGTAAATCGCCAGCTTCGCTTTTACGCTCAGCTCCCTCTTCACCATGACAGGAAAAAGATTCATTCTTAAAACTAGTCCCTTTCTTCAGATTTCTGGGCACGCACCTCTCTGAAAACCTCTCCTGGACCACCAACACCACAGCTGCGGTCAAGAAGGCACAGCAGAGACTCTTTTTCCTGAGAACTCTGAGGAAAAACAACCTTCAGGAGAAGCTGCTGGTGTCCTACTACCTCTGTGCCATTGAGAGTTTTGCTGACCTACTGCATCTCAACGTGGTACAGCAGCTGCTCTGTGGCAGAAAGAAGAGCATTACAGAGAGTGATCAACACCGCCCAGAAGATCACCGGCTGTCAACTCCCCAGTCTGGGGGACCTGTTCAGCTCCCGCTGCCTCAGCAGGGCAGCCAACATACTCTTTCCACCCTGGATATCATCTTTTCCAATAACTGCCCTCTGTAAAACACTTCAGATCCATCACATCCAGGACAAATAGACTAAACAGCTTTTACCCCAGCGCTGTACGGAAACTGTACACTGCATACACACGCACATGAATCCCTTTCAAGCTACTAGGGCTTGTGCAATAATTTGTATATTTTTCTGTATATTTTCTGTACATTCATAATTCATAATGTGCAATAATCTGCTATATTTTTTATAACTGTCGCAAGTTAATTTATTTTATTTTATTGTGTAAATATTTCATGTGAGTTTATTGGACATTTTATTCTGTTTTAGGCACCATGAGGATTGCTGCTCAATTTCGTTGTATTCTAGTGCAATGACAATAAAAGCTATCTTATCTTATCTAATTCA
>VUQJ01014518.1:4503-16329 GCA_015108635.1 Andinoacara biseriatus
TTAAAATATTTTTACGAATAATATATTGTTTTATTTATTATCATATAACCTTTAATTGATAAGAGACAATAACAATTCCTTCTTCTGTCAATCATCAGTTTTCCTTGCTAACATGCTAAAGGGCACTCCAGCTTCTCTATATCACACGTTGGCCAAGGTGGTTAGTAAGAGGAACCTCAGCCTTTATAATGATAAATCACACAAGCTTGTTTATTCGCTAATTTTAGCTCTGTTTCCAGAATCTTGCAGACAATAACTGATCTCAGAGCAGTGATAGCAGAGCCAACAGCAGCTTGCTTTACACACTGACCAGTCAAACACCAGAGCTTTATCCACAATAGACATGTGCAAACAACCAGAAAAAGCTGCTTTCCTTTCAGCTCGACAAGCTCCAGCCATTGTTAAGGGTAGATTGCCACGCCCGTGAACTGGAGACATGCTACAGTTTCCAACGGGATCTAAGGCAAGTGCTTCCAGTAATAGTAATCAACTGCTGCCTCAAGGTGGCAGTAATGTAAAGGATTGATGCACACAGGAAAGAAGCTTTACGGCAGAGCACTGTTTAAGGTAAAAGAAGAGAGATCGCTTTCACTTTGGTACATTTTAGCTGACATCTGTTGTTAGATTTGACTGGGCAAGCACTACCTGCCTTGCTTGTCCCGATGGAATGCCACGGCTTTGCTTATCTTGTCTGCGCAATTTATGGTGGTTGTTAATCAAGCTAGCTAGTGTGAGTTGGTAACTTAGCCCTCCATCTTTTTGTCCAAATATTGTAACTTCTGACTCCAAAAATAATATAGAAGCAGTTAAAATGCTCATGTTGAAACTTCAAAAATACGGAATCAAAATAATGGGTTATGTCTGTGATGTCTGTGAGGCCTCACCTCTGCTAATTTAAGTCACTGAATCATGCCACTCTGTTTTTGCACATTTTTGGAGCATTTTAACTAAATTACAGTATCTGAGAAATAATGGCTTGCTGTGCAGACTATTTGTGCTTCAGTTTTGTTGAGTGAACTTTTAGTGTCTTATTCCTTTTTTATTGTAACACTGATTAGCCAATGAGTGTCTTTCTGTTGCATCCATGCAAATTTTAAATGCAGCTTGCCAACCAACAAAGCTAGCATCAGCAGATAACCTCACACTCCATTCTTTCATTGAACTACAGTTCATATTGGTCAGCTCTCCAAACAGAACAGGGTCATTTCTTACCAACTGTATTTTCTCGCTGCCTGTCAGGTTGACTGATCTTGTACATGGTGCAAAGATTTATCCTTCTCAGCAGCACAGGGAGAAAGATGGGGTAGTATGTCAGGATGACAGTTTGGGGTTAGTTTTACCTGCCTGCACCCCCTCAAGTGTGCTGTCTTCATCTACGGCACCCCTCTTTCTATGCGTCTCTGCCCCTCAAGCCTTCATCCCATCTCTGCTGATAAATCACCAAAAGAGAACTACTCATAAGTTAAGTTAGAGCAGGGGTGGCTAATTAATTCTCCCAAGGGGCTACAAGAGAAATTGGGACTATTGTGGAAGGGTGCACCAATAAGTTGAACTCAATTCTGCACACGATTATTATTATTATTTTTTTATCTCTTTATAAGCTTTATAAGCAACAGACCCAGTTTCTCATGTGGCCCCTTGGGAAAATTAATTGCCCACCCCTGAGTTAGGGGGAATTAAAATGCAGGTGAGGGCCAGGTCATCTGGGCACCGCATGGTTTTAATGCTGCATGCTCATGGGATCTACCAGAATTAAATTAGCAGCAATACCGCCGTTCAGATTAATCTTCCCTAACAGGTAAAGCTTAAGATTTCTGCACTTAACTTTGCAAAAAAAGCAAATGCAGCAGCATAAAATGGAGGCTTTTGCCATCACTAAATCCTTTAAGAATGCATGAAATGCTCTATATATAGCTAACAGAGTAAGGATTGAGGATTGAGTGAGTTTCTGTTGATGTCAGTGGAGGCAGCTGTTTTGCAGTTGTGAGTCCTGGTGCACTTTGTATGCAATTAATATGCATTTAAAATAAAATTAAAGAGCTTCCGTAATATATTACAAATTATAACAGAACAGCTTGTAGGTTTTAATTCAAAATCAACCCATATCAGCACACCTTTCCTCACAGTTTGCTTCCCCGTGATGAAGACCACTATCAATTTTTTTTTTGTACAGGCTGCAATTCAATAAAACATTTCATGGCTTTTATTTAAAAGTGCCTTGAATCACTTCCTGTAGCTTCTCAAAGGCAATCTAAATCTGGCTATGTGAGTCACAGGCTGAAGGATTTTCATTATGGCTTCATCGAGGTTCCATGTCTGTTATATCGGAACTGATTAGAACCAATAGACCTGGAGCCATTTTCATCTTCCCAGGTTCAAACCTGGCCTACTTATAACCATCTGGACAGGTGAAAATCATAGACTGCACATAAAAGATGGGTGTCCCTACCTAATGGTTTCTAGGCTGCATTTTGAAGCCTTAACAATTTAGTCATAACAACACTTATGACTAAATTCATACATTAGAAAGTTGCTATGAAGAAGGGAAACTATCTATAGAGACAAAAAGCATGTTTTGCACAAGGCTGGAAACATATTTATTTCATTCCTGAAGTTGGTCACTTTAACATGGAAGTCAGCTATTGGCTCTCTTTTGAAACCAGCCTCCAGTGGCTATTGGAGGAACTGCAGTTTTTTTTGGCATCATCTCTGGAAATTGCTGCTGGAAACAGAACATTGATTCCTTGCTAGGTAAATGGTAGATTGGATATTTTAATTGTCCCCTGTTTGCAAAGTTTATCTTAGCAGCATCTTTTGAGAAGTGAGTTATTATTGTTCTTCTTGATTAGCCACCTGCAGCTGGAGAACGAGTAACAGCATTCCAATACTGAAAGAGAATTTCTCAAAGCTACCACAGGCGCCAGGCTCACAAACTGTGTCCTTAACCTTTTTCATTTTTTCAAACACAGAGCGCAGTCGTTCCTGCTCAGTGTTAAACCAAAAAAGAAGAAAAAAAAACTCTGTTCCAGTACAGTCAGGAGATGATGTAGGAGGAGGAGGATGACACAAGAAAGAACAGCATGTCCAAGAAGGGCTGAAATATATCGGTAATGGGATGATGGGATGAAAGTTAAGGGTTCTGGATAGTTTAGGGATAAATGAGAGAAGGCGAGATGGATGAGGTTGATGAGAACAGAGACAGAGTGAGAGTTTGGGGTGGGGGGTGAATAGTGGGTACAAGGCTTTATTTAGTGCATGCCTGCAGGTGTTGCCTAGTAACAGAGAGGAAACAGATCGAGGGAAGAGCTGGAGAGCGCACCTCCCTTTATCTTTTTCACTCTTTCTCTTGCTGCTCCTGGCCTTAGCCTCTTCCAAAATCCCAGCGCAGGCACGCACACACACAAACAAAGACACTCTCTCGCTCTCTGTGTTTTTCTTCCTTAGACACTGTCACGGCAAAAGCCCTATCCCTCATTAGCAGTCAGGATGGCTGCTGTCCTCCTGTCACGAAAGAAGACGAGGAAAGGAGGGCAAGGAGAGGCAGAAGGAGAGAGATGAATTAAGGAGAAACAGACACGGAGGCGAGAAAATGCAATGTAAAAAAAAACAAAAACAAAAAAAAACACCACACACACACATTCATCAAGGTTGTTGCCAAAGCATTTGTTGCTCCATTCCTCATTTTGCTATGTGCATGCTTCAGATGGATACTCTTCAGTTCAAACACTCAACATGTCTATCCAGCACCGTGTGTCCTAATGAATCTGTTTTATATTCTGCGTTGTACTTGAGACCTCATAAAAAGAGTAAGGAAAGCAGCTTTCTAGACAGATCGATGTGCTGCTGGACCTTTCATCCAATCGTGGCTCTTTGAATTATTGACCAGGGTTTGACTGATCTACCTACCTGCAGCTTTGTAAAAAGAAAACACAGAAGCTGTTCACAGGTAATGCGCATGAATGCGAGAAAAGGGCACACACACAATAATCTGGTCACACATTTGAAAGAAGGTTCCTCACGCTCATGCTCAGAAACACACAAATTGCAGCAGTGATGTGCTTAATGATCCAAGGATGTGTCTAATGTCTGGACTACTAATGAGAATATCTTCTTTTTTTTTTTAAAATATTGCTTTCGTCTTTCAGATCCGAGCATATACAAGAAGCTACATCCTCCATGACTGTCTGCCTGCTGTCTGCTGCTCATGTTCATGCATGCGTGTCTTGGTGGCAGGGGAAGGGTGTGCTTTGCATTTTAACGTCCCACCACTCACTACAGCCATGTGCAAAAGGGTTTTCTCTCTTCCTATTTTTTTTTTTTCAGAGTGTGCTACATGTATCAGTGTCTCCATCTTTCTGATTGTCCTCTGGGATACAAAGGGATCATCTTGTGTTAATTCCCCAAAGCACTGAAACACAGGTCCTTAAAACGCAAACTTTATTGGCTTTAAAGTTTGCATAGCGGATCCCGCCTTAAACGACATCACTGAGAATCAATGTAGCCACTGCCAGCGGAAAGCAGTCGGAATTGATTGAATTAACCGAGGCCGACCTTGATGCAAATGCGCGTAAGCGTGCAGAGTCAAATGAATACGCACCGAAAAGCTGTCTGGCTCCACAGAAAGCGGGCTTCTTGTGAATACACTGAAAGAGGCTAAAAATACATTTTTCCCACATGCACTGTGCCATATAAAATATTTATAGTGAGTCCTAGTCTGCTAAGTATGGCAGAGATGCTACACAGAAAGAAAGGGAGGAGCTGCCAAAGCTTGCTGTAGCGTCCATCCAGGCGCCAGGGCTTACATAAGAGCTAACTGCAGTTTGAAAGAGGAGTACAGGCTTTACCCTCTCTATCTCTATTTAACACACACACACACACACACACACACACATGCTTAAACATGACAGAAAAAGTGACAGAAAAAGAGAGACAGGAAGGCAGAGAAGACTAATTCTACTGTGTGTTTCTGCATGGATCTATTTTTATCAGCGCTCTTTTTATGCACTACTATGGATGTCCTGAATTTGCCAAGCTTACAGTATGTGGGTGTAATTCGTCATCCAAGGCCAAATATAACAAGCGGAAGAGAAACGTGTGCCTGAGGCATCCGAAATTATAACTTGGACTCCTTTATTACTACATTATTTACATTTCCACATGTAGATGACATCAAATCTAGGTCCCAGCTTGTAGCGGGATAGGCAGCTGTTGCACTGCAACACATTTCCCTGTTAAATTACAGTGAAGTACTGGCAGCTTGATTCGCTGTCATGAAAAGGTTTTCACTCTGTACCTAATGCAATTTAAAGCAACACTTTCTGACTGTATTCTCTACTACAGCACTCTGTAAAAAACACTTTACAGTAAAACACTGTAAATTATATATGATATACTGTAATAGCTGAATAGTTTCTTAATCTGTGTAACCTCACCAATTTCATTTAAAATTCATTTTTTTAAGACTATAAAACGATATTAGCATTTGTCACAATCTCCCTACTGCTTCCACTGCACAGCTACAGTCATGTGACTCAAAGTTCTAACAGGACTTGTCTTGCAGTCCTATGAAAAGCTAAGTACAACCTTTGTTTTAAAAGCTTGTAGAACTACCTTTAGCAGGAATAACTAATTATTTTCTGTTTGCAGGCGTTCATTTATGCACAGCTCTCTTAAGGTCCTGTTTTGTCAGTCTCTCTCTTTGTTGTGGAGGAATTTTTTCCTATTCTTCTTTACAAGAAGAATTCTTTAATTCAATGAGGTTTACGGGAACAGCATTATGCACAGCTCCCTTAAGGTGCCACCACAGCATTTCAGTCAGGTTGAGGTCGGGACTCGACCACGGCAGCACCTCGATTCTTTTCTTTTTCAGCGATTCTGATGTAGATTTGCTGTTGTGCTCGGTCATTGTCCTGTTGTATGACCCGGTTTGTTCCAAGCTTTAGCTGTCAGACAGATAGCCTCAAATTTGATTCAGAGGAGCTCATGGTCAACTCAGGGCTGCATAGCAAGCCCAAATCATCACCTCCAACACTGTGCTTGACAGTTGGTGTAAGGTGTTTGGTTTTCTCCAAACACAGCACTGTGCATTACAGCAAACATCTCCACTTTGATCTCATCTGTCCAAAAAAAGACTTTGCTTTGTTTAGATACAACTTTTCAAATCTAAGCCATGCTGCCATATTCTTTTTTAGAGAGAAGAATATTTCTTCTGTTATACATAAAACTAAACAAGCCATACTTGTTCAGTCTTTGTCTAATTGTGCTGTCATGAACTTTAACATTTAACATGCTAACTGTGGCCTGTAGAGTCTGAGATGGAGCTCCCGGTTTCATTTGCGGTTTCTCTGTGCATTGCACGGCCTGACCTTGGAGTGAATTTGCTGATATATTCACTGTGGGATTGTGTTCACACACCCCTGTTAGTCAAGTGCATTTGATTAGCAAAACCTGGCTACTCCTTATCCTCTTAATTCCTATGGAAGCAATAAGGGTGTAATTAATTTTTCACACGAGTCCTGTGAAAACAGTTTTTTGCACGTGGCTGTACATGCACATAAATACAGTGCTTCATTTTCAATCATTTTACAGACGTCATTTAAAATAACAGAAGTATGCAGTTAGAAAGAAGTAGAGTAGAAAAAAATTGACTTAATTATTTCAGCACAACATACAAACAAGCACAACATAAACAAATCAAGACTTTCTGCCTGAAAGGGGCAAAAATAGATGAATCAATGACAAATTCTAAAAGTGTCTTTCAGATGTCAGTTCAGAACAATCCAATCTCTGCTAATGTCCTTTTTATACCGTGCTATAATTATGTAAAACAATTGACACTGATACAGGCTGGCTTCTGTGCTTGTCAGTGTCAAGTCTGTGTAGCTGGTAGAGTCTCATTCTGGATAATGTCATGACTAATTATGCATGTTGTTTTTAAATGTATTGAGTGCAGATTTTACATGTTTAACAATGCCAATGTTTATTTAAGTTACCTGACGTGTTTGTATAACTCGGGTTGGTGTCCAGAACCTTTCTTATGTTATTGTCTTCTCTTCGGTACTCCTATGTTTGGTTTTCGGGGACAACTCTTTTATAAGGAGCAGTTTCGCGCTCACCTGCCTTTTCCCTGTGGCATTCGGCGGGAGCGGCGAGTGAAAGTTTGGGAAGTTTAGTAATCTTAAACCATCTGCGATAGACAATAATGTCTTTGTGTTTGGTTTGTGTAGGGGCTTAGAGTGAGTGATCGCTAACTGGAGAGTGATTTGTGATCACTGTTTTGTCAGGTATGTTTTGTATAATTGGTTGTTGTATTCAGTACATTACTGTGTGCGCCCCCTCTCCTTTTCCCAGTGGCATTCGGGAGCGGGGCTTAGAGTGAGTGATCGCTAACTGGAGTGTGATGTTTTGATCACTGTTTGTCAGAAATAAATGGAGATTCCTTCTAAAACATGTCGGTGGTCCGGCCCTTATTAAACAACAGAACGCAGAGAAAAGGAAGAAGAAGCCACCGGTTACACATGCACATTGTAAAAACTGCTTTTCCACTTTTTCTCTGTGGAAGCACAGACAGTGAACCATTCATGCTTACATTCACATTTCCAAAAATATTGGGCTGCACCTCTTAATCTGTGAATTCAGGTGTTTTCAGTCCCATTGCCACAGGCGTATAAGATCAAACACCTAGCCAGGGCTCACTGAACTTAAGTGCGGTACTGTAATGCCACATTTAACAAGTCAAGTTTGTGAATTTTCTTCACCCCTAGATATTCCACAATCAGTTGTAAGTGGCAAAGTGGAAGCATCTGGGAACCACATCAACTGAGCCATGAGGTGTTAGACTATGTAAAGCTTCTGAGCAGGGTCACCGAGTGCTGAGGTACACAGTGCCTAAAAGTCACTAATGCTCGGATGGCTCAGTAAAGGCAGAGCTCCAGTCCTCCTTTGGCATTAACATCAGCACAAAAACTGTGCACTGGGAGCTTCATGGTATGAGCTTCCACGGCTGAGCAATAATGTAGGTGTGTGTAGGTGACCCAGTATTTGTGTTGATCTAGTGAAATATGCATGTCTTTGGTCTGTATGAGGAAGCTGGAGAGAACCCATGCAGGCACTCACACCACTTTTCCACTAGTACCTCTCAGCTCGACTCCACAGGGTTTCGTTCACATTCCATCAGTTGCCGCCTCAGCAAGGTGCATGACACAAACAGTCTCTCCATCTAGTTTCAAAAACGGCGAGTAAGATTCTTGCGATGGAGTTGTTCTCATGACTCATCTAGTGATGTCACTCCCCGGCCAATTAGTGGCATGCATTTTGTCGACATCACATTTTTGGCTCGACTGAGCTGAGTAGGTACTAGCTGAACAGAGGCAATAGAAAACATGTCAGTTCCACTAAGACCACTACTTTTTAGCTTGCTTTAAGACAGCTCTCTTCTGATTGGCTGCCCCTCGCAATCAATAAGCATGAACAGCAAGTGAGTGGGGCTGCTGTGTCCTACGACCACCATACTAGGAGTATCCACTCTCTTTGACATCACAAAGAAGCCAGAGCTCAAAAACTATCTGAAACTGTTTTTTTTGGCTCACAGGGATTATTTGTACATAAGCTGATGTCATTATTTAAAACATCAAAAAAGAAAAAGAATAAAGAAAGTAAAAGCAAAAATGTACAAATGCAACTATGCTAATGAGTGCAGATAGAGCCAAACTTACTGTAATTCCTGCAAACAGTTTCTACTCTTCAAGGTGTTTAAAGTGTCCTCCTTTAACTTATCTGCCAGATGGAACTATATCAATTTTTGATGGCCTTAGTTATTCTCACATACAAAATGCATGTATGATCTACGAGCAAAATCCTCCCCCACACATACATACTGTACCATCTCATCCATACATCTGAAAAGCAACAGGGGAAACAAATCCATTATTTAACACCGCATTACCAAGTGAGACACCAGTGTGTTGGACATGGAAGCATAATGCATTCAGCCCTCAAAGAATAAAATCCAATCTCCAGAGTCTCTGCACTGTAAAGCTTCAAATTTCTGATTCTCATTGTATTTTATGACATTTTAACTCCTGCTGTCGAGAAGGCTCCTTCTTCATGCTCCAAAATATTATTTTCCAAGTGAGCATTACACCCCATGGGAAATGTGATCAGCAGATAATATATAATGTCTGATCTGTATACCATAGATGGGTTTCCAGTATCTCATGCTTTTTGAAATCATGGCTTGATTTATGTATGTTGAGGGAGGGATGATCTATAATTCAAAACAGGCTTTTTGATAGCTTCTCCTCAGGGGGTTTCTGCTCCCCTCCTTCTCTTTGCTCTGACCATTTCAAGGCCTTCCCTGCCTCTCTGGATCCTCTTGACAATAATGCCTTCACTACTTCAGGGGCAAGTGTTTTTGTGAGCACTGAGCACTCACTTGATGTGTGCCTAATTTTTATTTGTATTTGTGTCCTCTCTCAGTATGGCTGATCTCTCATTCACATTCTGGGAAATCAACTTTGCACTGTTTTCCTGAGGACAGGGCAGAGGAAGTGGAAGAGGCACAAATCATATTTCATCTAATGATGCTAATATAATTCAGATAAAGATGAGAAGCCAAACCCCTACACCACTGGCTATGTGCCCTTGCATCACTGCTTAGCTAGATCGATTCAGCCTTGGGGACTGCTGTGATTGGTGTGAGAGTTTGGTTGGACAGTGTTTTACTTCCGTTCTAGTTTTTCTATCACAAGTCATTAGCTAATGACCAAAATTTAGAAAATGGACTTAATATTTTATTCAGTGTAACCAAAAATGACTGACTGAGTCCATAAACTCATCAGGAAAGTGTTCACAGAGGTCAAGAACGAGGGCCATTTTCCCCATCAACTTCTGAAGGCCTCGAAGTCTTTGTTCAACCACAGCTATCGCCCCCTGGTGGACATTAAAAAGAAAGTAGGTTTGAGGCACTTCTGTGTTAGCTTCACTTTTTAGACTCACAACCCAGGTCTGTCTTTTATATCATCTATGGCTCTGTCTTGAATCTGTGTTTTCAGGTTATTTTATTAAACTGTGAATTAAAGTGTGCCTTCAACCCCAGTTCTTAGCCTAACTCCACCACTGCATAGTTTTGAAAAATGCTATAAAAGGTTGCCAGAGGCAGAGCATTGGTGAAGGGAGAGGCTGAGGTTTGGGCTTAGCTTTGTGAGGCAGGAAATACTGAGTGACAGAGAATAGCTAATAATCTCTCCCTGAGTTGCTTTTGAGGTGGAAAACTTTCTCGTCTAGAAGCGAGCTTTAGTGCGTTGCTCTGCTCTGAAGACAGAGATGGTTCTCTTGCTCGCTATCAGTGGATGGTTCTACATTATCCAGCTGTATATAAACTAAAATGATTAGCTCGCTTTGGATGATTAGCTCATTTTGGATGAATGATTAGCTCGTTTTGGATGAATAATTAACTTGTTTTGGATGAATGATCAGTCTTTTTTATTAGTGTGGTATATATTCACACAGACTTAAGGGCAAGGGCAGAGACGGAAAGACGTGCCCATGATTAGAGGGTGTTAACAAGCTTTGTTTAAGACACAAAGTAGAGTAGTCCAACGAGACAACTCCATCTCGCTTCTGATACTGGAGAACTCAGATGTTTCAAATCAGTATGTTGAGCAATTTTCAACCTATGAAATGCCCATTTTTAATACATTTTGTGCCACCATTAACAGCAGTCCTGATTGTTTAATCACATAAAAATGTTTCTAATACTACTTCAATCTTTGTTTGTTGACTGCTGTAGAGTTAGTTACATTTTAACATTACATAACATTATACAAGCTAGCTAGCTAACTTTAGCTAATATTAGCTAAAGTTAACAACGACAGGTTGCGAGTCTCTCGAAGTTAAGTACTGCTGCAAATTCAATTGACTGATTTTATGACAATGCGTGTGCTACTGCAACACAATACTGAAAGATTTCAGTACCACGTAAGCTACTTGCCCTTCAACAACTCTCAAAGCAGTTATTCGATATTTTGGGACAGATGCTTGTTCACTTTGATGCAGGGAGGTTGAAGAGCACTCCCATTTGTGTTAAATATTTTATATTAACACAGCAAGGAGCAGTGTTAGCTTCCACCGTTGGTGTTGGAATAATTGGAAAAATTGAAATAATAACTTGGAAAGCCAGCAAAAAAACCCCATTCTACGAATGAATCGTTGGCACGTTGATCAAGGTAAACATTCAGCTGATGGTAAGAAACTTTTGATTAATGTTGCAAATTCACTGGCAGGCCTACAAAACTCTCTACAGCAGAGGAACAGTATGTGAAAGTCACGTCCTTTAGAAACAGGAAACATCCATTCATTCATCTGTTTATCTACTGTTATCCGTCATTGTGTTATTTCACATAAACGTCATCTCTGCCATCCAGGACTGTGCTTTTGTAAGTGGTAGTGAGACTTAACAGTTGCACTTTGGTTGGTCTTTTTTTGGTTTTGCATTTTTCATTAAGTTTGTGCAGCTTTCAGCAGTACTGGAGGATTACACTCCCAAAGATAAGATACAGTTCCAGATGGGATGTCTAAGCCAGGACTGCATGAGAACAAAGAGGCTGCAATTTGTTCAGAACTTGCAGCCGCTTCAGTTACACCATCAGGAGTGTCTACTGGTGCCGGTGGGAGCAAAATTCTCATCATATTCATCATATTAATCTTGATGAGAGTGCAAACTGTGCACTCTAAATCTTCTTTTTAAGTGTTTGCTTTCCCGCAGATTAGTCACATATTTTCTACTCTCTCTCTATGTAAAAAAAAAAAAAAAACAAAAAAAATATT
>VUQJ01014530.1:2797-16093 GCA_015108635.1 Andinoacara biseriatus
ATCAATAACATGAGAGATGACTCAGCCGGACAGTCCTATCAAAGCGCCCTGCAGCCTTGGTGACAAAGCGATGAGACTGTACATGCAGAATGATTTGACTTTATTTTCTTTTAGACAATTCAAATATATGTGTGGTCTGTTTTCTCAATTAATTGTAATCAACAGGAAATAAGTTTGAAGTCCTGTCAGGAGGATCATGGATTATCTAGGTGAAGGGAACAAGAAGTGTGTCTGTGTACTGTCTGAAAGTGGAAACACCTGTAAATGGATGAGACTAATAAATCTCATTACCTGAGGCCTCAGTAACCCAGTAAATGCCTGACTGGACTGCACCCCCTCTGGCCCCATGACCAATCTCTTTCAATAGGGGCAGACCATGGAAATAAACACCTCAATACCTCCACTAAAGAGAGATGTGCTCACTTGGATGATAGAAAAATCCCACTGAGTTTGCTTTGTGTTGTGTTTAAATGTACTTAAGTTGCAAATTCTGGCTTTGTGAGCTATCAGTTACACTCTACACTGCTCCTAATTCAGTGTGATGCCTCCAGTCTAGACATCAAGGCCAAAGCGAAGCCCTTACATAACCAAAGAAACCACAGCTAAGCTGTTAAGAAATCCAATCTGATGCTTCTAGGAAGAGGAAAACTGATGAACAGTGCATAGCTCAGAGACTGTTAAGACAATCTAGGGCAGCTTAAAAAAAACATTCAAAACATAAAAACTTCTCAGGTATGACATTAATAATACATCTGATGTGATGCTGACATGCCTGTACTGGTCAGAGCTTGTATTTGGAGCTTGTTGCTACAGTTAACAAACCTCATTTAATATTAATGGAGAGCCTTCTCAACACAGTGAAGTGACATCGAAATGTATTCCCTGAGACAATATAGTAAAGATGTGGCCAAATAATTTTTACCAAGTATGTATGAAAATCTGCTTGCATATATCCATTAATATGCCTGGGAGTATTAGGCCATTGCAGCTAAGGAATCATTGGATTTGTGATACATCAACTTTTTGAGCTAACTTTAATTTTCTTAATGTACCATAAAACAATGAATCGTGGCACACTAACAAATTATTAAATATACCATAAAAAGTTTCATGTCACCGACCCTGGCAGAGGTCTTCCTAATCGTTGTGCAGCTTTTTTGTGCAGTCTGAATATTCTGCTGTGAATTTATATAGAGGAGCAGAAAATTCACCCATTACCTCTATTACTTTTACAATAGATAAAAATAATTAACATAATGATGAACATACACAATGTTGTGTGTGCTGAAGTGGTCCACAAACTAATTCTAATAAAACATCAGGTTTTTACTAGATAACTGCATAGATATTAATACCCTTAAAATACATCCACTACCATGGAGAAAGATTTGACCTCCAGGAGCTGCTCAGCCATGGAAACCCACATCATGAAGCTTTTGTGCTGATGTTAATGCCAGAGGAGGTTTGGAGCTCTGCAGTTAGCAGTGTCAGTGATTTATAACCACGATGCGCCTCAGCACTTGGCGTCCTTGCTCTTTAACTTTTCATGGAGTTCCTGAACACTGCCACTTTGCAGTAATACCACTTAATAATACCGCATGAAATATCTAGGACAGAAATTTCACTTCATTTGACTAAGAGCATCCTATTACAGCACCATGCTCTAATTCAATGAGCTCTTTAGAGCAAGCTATTCTCTCACAAATGTTTGTGAAGGCAGGCTGCATGGCTAGATGCTTAATTTCAAAGATTAAGGCTCAATGCTTTTGTCCATACATTGTAGATATCTAACAAAGCTATGCAGCAGCAGGAATGTATAGATGCTCATTTCCTCCACTCATTTTTTTTTTTTGCCATCTAAAAATCACAACTTTAGGTGATTTAAAAATTTTGACTTAATAACTGAAATTTTTTTTTATATATAAGTTTCAGCTAGGAAGCTGATAACCCAAAATTTTGACTCGTGGATTTCAAAAAACATCTTTCTCCAGTGGCAGAAACAAGCTTCCATAGAAACGGGCTGGTGTACCCTGACAGAACAGGTTAACATGGTTGACTGCTGTTAACAGCAAAGTTTTATGATTTCTAGGAAACTACAGGTCACAGGGGTCCATGAACCCTATTTTGAGAACAAAACTTTGGTAGCTAAGCTTTGATTTAGTTTTTTTTTAATTTTATTTGAAAACATCAAAATAGTCCTTAAGTACTTTCTTCCCTGGCATCATGTGATTCACGTCAGTACAAGACATCTAGTTAAAACTATATAACTCACATGCACTGAAAATGTACTGAAATTAAAAAATATATATAATACTAAACACTCAAACATTTTGAATGCATATAAGGAGTTTAAACATTAGTATAAAAACTACGTCTTAAAAGAAAATACCATCAGTGGCATCTAAATATTTCTCATTTAGCCCAAATGATTTTCAAACGATCCAAAAGACTTATAAGCAGCAAAGCTCTGCATTTGAGAAAACCTCTGAAACAATTGTACTTCTTATAGTAGCTGACTTAAACTTTTAATGTCAACTTAATTACACAAAATTAACAAATTCTGCATGAATTAAAAGACAGAAAAAGAAGTCAGTCATTTTCTATTTGTCTGCAATATTAAAGTGTATTTGTATAATTATTTTGTGAATATTACACATTTATTGAAAAGAATCTTCATTGATGCTGGGACCAATTTACAGTAAACACAGTTTACATAAATGGAAGAGCCACAAACATCCTCACAACATCCCCCCAACCATCCCATCAATCACAGGTAAAGCAGGTGTTCAGTTTATATTGCATCATGAATGTCCAACACTTAAGATACCAAGGCACAAGCGCATGTAAGATGACACAAGAGTCCTCAGCGCTTCCCAGGTTTCCCTCTTTTCTTCCCCCCTCCTCCTGCTTTTCCCTTCCCACCTTTTCCTTTGGCCTTTCCGACCATGTTGCTGCCTTTACGTCCTTTCTTTCCTGCTCCCTTCTTGCGTCTGGCCGCAGCCTCCTCTCTGTCCTCCTCTCTCATCTGTTTATTGACAGCTTTGGTGATGTCCAACTTCGGCTTCTTAGTGTCCAAGATTTTCAGAAGTTCCAGCTGCTTCTGCTTTTCATTAGAAAAGTCGCCGATGAGGGGCTCAAATTTTCTCTTTGCACCCTTCTTTGCAGGGTTCTCTTTGGGTAGGCGGTCCTGAAATTTCCCCAAGGATGCTGTGGAAGTTTTGGCCACACTCTCAGCTCTGGCCAGCTCGTTTCTGGACTGGCTGGCTTTGGGAGTGAGGCCCACAGCCGGGACCTTCACTTTCTGCGTCCTGGCGATGTTTTTCAGCCTGTTGAACTCGTTTTTGGCCACCCTCTCCTTCTTCGCTTTGACGCGTTTGGCGAACTGGTCCTCATTCGGGTTTGCGCTCTCGGGCACCTCAATCAGCCACTCCTTGGTGTCATCGTTGGCCCTCTTGTAGCCCCAGCGCCTCTTCCACTCTTTTGCAGTTTCATCCCAGACCAGATTGGTCTTCTTCTGCTTCTTTATGCCCTTCAGCTTAGCGAACTGCTCCCATTTCGTTGGAGGTCTGGGTTTCGGAGGTAGCTTCTCTCTGGGCAGCCGAGTCGTCGGCTCCGGGAGTTTGGCCACTATCGCCTCCTCAACTCTCTCCGTGGGTTGTTTCCATATTTCATTGATGAGAAGCTGCGTGTTGTCACGAGCTAGAGCACGCAGAAAGTCCTCCTTGTTCTTCTCCTTGAAGTCGCGTAGCTCGATGCGGTTTTTGTCACAACCCAGCAGGTTCCCGATGTCAAAATCCAAGTCCAATTCTTTCTGGACTGAGATGCTTTTCAGCCTTTCTGCCTCTTGTTCCTCAGCTTTAGCCAACAACTCCTCCACACTGCACGCAGCCATGTTGGTCACTGTTGAAACCCCACGTGTGAGACAGAGAAACACGCGAAACTACTTCCGGGTTATAGTTGGCGAGCTGCTGTTTAACTACTGTGTGACCACAAGGGCGCGCTGTTGTTTTATTTCATTGCGAAACAGCATCCACTGCATGGTACCATTATAGATATCAATGCAGTAACATGCAGATTTAACGTGAGCATAAACAAATAAAGAAACAAGAAAAATAAAGTATAATAAAAATGATAAATGCAGCGCTGTGCAAATGTCTCGAGCCACCCCTCATTTCTTTATATTTTGCTTCCAAGCAGCCAAAATCTTTTCTAACCTTTTAAAGTGGTCTTGTGCAGTAGTTCTGCAGACTTTTTGAAGGCCTTTCTTTGGACACTGGCTACCTTTTCACTCATGTACCTGACCATTTTCAGAGGAATGTTGTTGTTTGTTTTTTGTTTTTGTTTTTCGTTAAGCCACTTAACGCTGACGTTTAAATTATTTAAAAAGGCACATAACTACACATATCACAGAACTTAGCAAATAACCAATTTTAAATTGTATTTTAAGTACTTTATTACTAGCAGCCTGCTGCAAAAACCATAATTTGTTCACAATTCTTTAGTTGAATCTATGAAAAATGCCAACGATAATGCAATTTGACAGTATTTTTGCACCAATAAGATGAGTCCCAAAGAACTAGGAAACTGCGTGGAGGACAATGAAGAAGTGGCAGGCATAAAACCTATCTACAGCAGATAAACAGTATCTGAAAGTCACACCCTTAAGAAACAAGATAAAATCCAGCAAAGACCTGATACAGGACCTGACAGATGCATCTGGCACTTCAGTTGATCCATCTTCTGATCACCGAAGCCTCATCAGAAATGGTCTCAGGGTAGGGGTAGCTGTTAGGAAACCATTCTTAAAGAAGGGAAACAGGGAAAAAATGCTGAGGTATGCCAAAGTTCACAAGAATTGGAGTGAAAATCAGTGGCAACACGTATTATGGAGGGATGAATCCACATTTAAAATTTTTGGTTCAAATCATCATCAATATGCACGGAGGACATCAGGAGAGAGGTACAACAGTGAGTGCTGACATCTAGAAAACATGGTGGAGGCCCTGTCATAGTTCATGGCTGCATTTCAGCCAGTGTGGGTGGAGATTTTGTTAAGACTCAAGACTTTTGCACAGCACTATGCATATAAATAATCCACAAAAAAACCAATACATGTAAATACAATCTGCTTTTAATAATAATTTCCACACTTGTGCTAGTTTCACCCTGGTTCAGTGGCTGGCTTCCAGTTTAGCTGTGATGGTACAAAATCCTGGCTGTTAGTGCAAATCTTTAACTGAAATTTATATAAATGCAGGACACGGTTATTAGCTAAATGAAAACTAAATATTTGGTGTGAAAATTTTTTTTTTTAAACTAAATAAAAAAAACCAAGGCTCAAAAGTTTGGAATGTGTTTGTTTTAGAAATAAGAGCACATTTGTTCTATGTAAAAATAAAAATAAAAGTAACCAGAAATGATGTAAATGAAAATTAATGGAATCATTCATCATAAATCATTCATGATGTTAATGGATTAGCTATAACTAGGCACACAAATGCCCGCTATCAGCAGCCACTCCTGTGTTTCAAGAAGTGGGAGACCCGATGCCTCAGCTGAGAAGATCAGATCACATCAGAACCTCTGCTCTGAGTCACCTCACAGGTCCTCAACTGGCAGCTTCATTGAAAGGTACCCACAAAACAGCAGACTCAACGTCAGCAGCGAAGAGGCGACCTCATAATCCTGGCCTTCAAGGCAGAGGCACAAAGAAAAAAAAAATTGTCTGAGATTGGCCAATAAAAGGAAAATATTAAAGATTTTTAAAAGAACAGACCTTGGATGGAGGAAAATTTAACAGTTCTAAGTCAAATAGAAAAGTGGATCTTTTAACATCAGGGAGATCAGGAACACCGAAGTGATGGCTGCGGAAAATGGATAGATACTTGATGAAAAATCAATAATGATGAATGATTCCATTAATCATTAACGCCCACTTGCATAATTTATGATTTAATACCAAACGTATGATGGTAACACACTTACTGAATGAGCTCAAAAAAATAAAAATACATGACAAATAATTAAAATTTTAGCATTTGTCACAGTTTTCAATACAATGTGCATGAGGAGCCATTGATGCAGCTGAAGCTGGGATCGCCACATGACTCTAGGTCATATCTTACATTATCTATTCTGACCTCAGAGCTGTTCGAATGGCCTGTAATGGCTGAGGATTAATGCAGGAGACTTGAGGAAGAGATAGATAAGATGCAGACTGACTAGGTTTTTACTCACCAACATGGATCATTACACAAAACATATCCATCCATCCATCCATCCATCCATCCATCCATCCATCCATCCATCCATCCATCCATCTTCTTTCACTTATCCAGGTCTGGATCAGGGTTGCTGGGGCAGCAGTCTAAGCAGAGATGACCTCCCTCTCCCCAGTCACCTCCTCCAGTTCATCCAGGACACCAAGCCAGCTGAGAGATGTAAATTCTCCAGGGTCTCCTCCCAGTAGGACATGCCAGAAACTAAAAGGTGTCCAGGAGGCATCCTGGTCAGCTCCCCGAACCACCTCAATTCGACTCCTTTCGATGTGGAGGATTAACGCTCTACTCTGAGTCTCTCCTGAATGACCGAGCACTTCACCCTATCTTTAAGGAAGAGCCCAGACACCCTTCGAAGGAAGTTTTTTCTATTGCTTGTGTCCGCAGTCTCATTCTTTCAGTCACTACCAAAAGCCTGTGGCCATAGTGAGGGTAGGAATGTAGATGGACCAGTAAATTGACAGCTTCGCTCTCAGCTTTCTCTTCACCACAATGGTCCCTGCACTAACCTCTATCACTCCCCGCGGCTTCACGCTTCCCTCACTCATGAACAAGAGCCTGGTACTTGGACATTTCCATATGGGCCAGCAACTCATTTCTGACCCAGAATGGTACTCCACCTTCTTCTGACCTCAGACTTGGAGGTGCAACAGTTTCACACGTGGCTGTAAACCGCCCCAGTGTGAGCTGGACATCATGGCTGATGGTCCAGCTGGTCGGAGCAGAGCCGAGATCCCGAGGACGACTGTCAGCCTATATCCACTTGGCTCCCCAAAATTTAACAAAACAAAATAAAACCATTTTGCCCACAGGTGGTGTGTGATTTCAGGAGCTGCCTCTGATGTTAACTGGCATATATACTCATCACATCCACTCCTCAAATGCGGGGGACAAAAACATTAGCAACAGAACCTGCAGGAACTCCTCAAGACCCAAAATAAAAAGGAAAAATGGAAAGTTAAGAAATGTATTACAGTCTTCACTGGTGTTGTCTACTCTTTGAATTTCTCTGCTGTGTGTCATTTTAAAGTTGTGCGCCTGTAATAAACTTTATAATAGGATTACTATAAGTGTTATCATGAGAGATTAAAATCCTGAATTATTAATATCCCATCCCTTCTCTCTAGCGTATTCTGTATGGGTCTCTCCCATAGACCCAGGACAATAATGACTCTATTTTTGTCCTTGTCTCATGTAATTTAGAGGAGGGAGGGTGGGGCTCTGTTACAATTGACTGTGCTGGTTGCTCAAAGATGATGGCGTTATTATTTTGGGCTCTGGTAATTACATTCATCGCCACACTTGCCATGTGAATGCTAACACTCTGACAGGCACAGAGATAAGGTCACAAGTGATGCTGTGTTTGTTAGATGTGAGGAGGAAATGCGCAATTAGTGGCCCAAAGTCCCTGTCGTGATTTAGAGAAGGCTATAAGGTCCTGTGTGACGTGGATATATATCATCTAAAATTACCCAATTTAAGCATAGTCCACCAGTTAGCTGGATGGCCTCCTGTGCTCATTTCCTTTCTTGCTGACTTTTGATCCAGGGTGAATTCAGGCAAGCAGGATTACTTTTCCATGGTGTTTCTTTTCTGAGAGGATACACAGGCGCAGGCAGGATAAAGTCCTCTATGAGCTGTGACCGTAGAGCAAAGACATTCCCACTTTCAATGTTGCCATCTCCCCAGCTTTTAAATGGGCTTATGGGATGAGATTTAGAAAGAGTTCTCTCCATAAAACATTGCTACTTTCATGTGAAAAACCCTTTAAGGTTTAGATTTCTTTATTTTTATTTGTTCATTTCAGCCTAACCCTCTCTTTATTTCATTGAGTGTGGGAAAAAGACTTGGGAGTTGCAGCGCACTGACTGAGTCTTATCTGAGGTTGTAGTTAAAGCAAACTAAAATATTAAGAATAAACACCAAATGAGGAAGTTATTTTTAAATTTTATGTGTTTTTTTTTTAATCTTAGTCTTAATTTTTATGGTCCTGTGCATAACTAACCTTTACTTCTAGCGTTTTTGAATCCTGATTCACAAACTACTCACTGTAGTTTACAGACATGTGACAAAGTGGAGGGTATTCTGTGACTTAGTTATGCTTTGGCAGGAATTTTGCAGCAGTGATTTTTTTGCCCACTTGTCCTCTTGGAGAGAAGAGTTGCTACAAATCAATACAAAGCTGCTCTGAATGATCATTTTTTTATCGTATGATTTAGAATCAACACCAAGATGCACAAACAGCTATTACGTCCTGTTTAAGGTGCATTTTCTTCAGCATGAAATTCTTTAATTCATCTATTTTTTTAAAAGTGTAAATGTAACCTAAAAGCAGCCATTTAGCTGCAGGAAACATGAGTTAAGCAGAGATGTGATGGATCTCTGGGCATCTCTGCGTGTTAAAGTTATATAAATAAAATTAAATCAAATCAAACGCATCTCTGTAATTCTAATTTGAATAATGTCTGAATGCATGGCCTCACCTGCCTTATCTGTGATGTGTAACATTCATATGCAGCAGATGAGTTGATGGTGCGCTTTGTATTATAAAAATAAAGATGCATAAATCCAAAAAAACAGCACCTGAAGTCATAATCACAAGCACTGAAATCCACATAATAACATTATTATCATAATTGTTCTTCACTGTAAAATACATCCAGACATGTAATAAACAAAGACCTTAAGCACCTTTGTATGTTTGTGTGTTTTTATGAATGAAGATGGCTTATGAATGGTTCACTGAGCAGGGACAAACCCCTGACAGGATCAGTGCCTTGCATTATTTAAAAAGCTGCATGGTTCAGCAGTATAATATTGCATTTATTCAATGTATTTTACTTTTTTTTTGCACTGTACATGTCATAGCAAAAAGGTCCATTATTTAAAGATCTGCATGTCTTACTTTTGATCTCATCCTTAAATGCTTACTGACTGGTAGCCGCTGTGATCCATGAATCACAGGGGAAAAGAAAGGACACCCATTCATGCAAAAAAAGAGCCCGAGGCTTGAAACTCCTTCTAAAAGCTGACCAGTTAACATCAGAGAGGTGAGAGCGCCGCAGGCCCAGATACAGAGGAGAAAAATAGTCTCATCAGCATCGTCCTAGCATAAATCAGACATGATTAGCTGCTGACAGTTTGCTTGTGTATTTATAGTCATTGTGTTATTACATAAAATTCTTTGACCTACTTAGCTGGGGGACAGAGGAGGTATTTCTTTTAGATAGACTTTGTCAGGACTGAGAGGAATGTCTGTTCTCTTTAAAGAAAAACATGCTTGTAAAATGGGTTTTACAAAGTTAAGTCTGCTTTTGCTACGGGGGAAAAAGTGACTGAGCATGCAAAGGAGAAATCTCAGATTTCATGTGTCAGAGAGGTCAATAAGAGACTTTAAATATTCCCCAAACACACAGCAAACAATTGGAATCATCACTGTGTCCAAAAAGACCCCCCCCAAAACCCAGTATCATGTGACAGGATTTTTCTGACAGGAATCAATAAAAGCGTCTGATTGTCACCCTTGAGTGCTCATTTAAAACAAAAAATTTAAATGGCCAAGTTGATAAGCTTGTGCACTTTTGTACACTTCCTGTTAGAGTGAGCGTCCCCTTGTGAGCAGAGTTTAGCTGGCTGACAGCTGAGGTCAGAGCTTTTATTGATCTGCTGTAGTTGAGACAGAAACATCATTTGGCAATGAGCAGTGCCCCCACACACTGCTTCCAAACGACTGCCTGCACTGCATGGCTTCTCACACTCTGCGAAGTCAGAGGATAGACTGCAAAATCTGGGTGAAAGGTAATCTCGTGCTTAGACCTGCTCCAGTGGCAAGTGTTACCCAGCTCTCTGGAGCCAAGACACATCAGGTGTTCTGTTTGCCAGGTGGAAAATACAAAGCTACGGCCTCCCGGAAGTGCGCCCCCTGTTTGTTCAATTGACACGAGTGAGACAGTTCACCCCAAAACCTGGCCTGCTTCCTAGACCCAGCATGGCGTGGAAAGCCGAGTCCTTGAGATATCATTCGAGCCACATTAATTCTGTGTGTGTGTGTGTGTGTGTGAGGAGCTGTGATGATGCAAGCGAGGGCATTACGCATGTGTTTGCGAGAGTGTGAGCGTGCTGGAGAGGCTTCATGCTGGAGGCTGGAAGCCGACGGAGCTGGGTAGTGCCTGGTGTCATGGAAGCTTACAGAGGTCGTCCCTCAATTTTGTATTCAGCAGCACTGCGGGGGCTTTTTGCAGTGACATCATTGGTTATACCTTGCCCACTGTTCAACCAGTTCTCTCACAACTTTGTCAGGATATACAAACTGAATGACTGGTTCATTAACAATAGTTTTCTTCTTCTTAATCTACAGCCAGTAATTGTTCCTGTATTGCTTGCATTAGTTATTGGTCATGATTTAAAGTGAACACACAGCACATTTTTCCTTTTAGTTATAGCTCAGGACATTGGGCCAATACCCACTTCATTAACTGCTATTTAAATTAGCATAGACAGTAACCATCATGACAATTGACACATTATGAATAAAATTGAGCATTTTTTTCTAAAGCTCTGGGACTCCAGTGAACCACAGTGAGAGCCATTATCCTCAAATGGAGAAAATGTGGAGCAGTGGTGTGTCAGAATACAGGCTGGCTGTGGTGGTTGCATGGTGTTTTCTCTCTCTTTCAGGTGGATGAATGGGCTGGCTGAGCTTCCTTTTCTGCCACTGGGGTGAAGCTATGCTGTTCTTATACATCTGGTGGTCATCTAGTCATCTGAGAGCTGTGTGTTTAGGCTCGGGTGTGGCTGTCGTTGCCCCATCACCTTCAGTGGCTCACCTTGTTATACCCAGCTCTTGTACTTATTTGTAAAGTAATCGCCATGTCTTGTTAACCTGTCAGTGTAGAGACTGAGGACCTCCAGTAAACACTCACCAGTCTCTCCTCGTGGATTTCCCAGCTCACAGCCTCTCATCCACACCACTTTTGGGAAAATATTCTGTGGAATGATGAGAAAAAATTACATCTGTTACATCTGCCATAAAACTAACACAGCATTTCATTAAAAGAACATCATACAACAGTCAAACACGGTGGTGGCAGAGTGGGTCTGATCTGGGGCGGCTTTGCTGCTCCAGGACCTGGACAACTTGGGTTATGCAGCAGGACAGTGATCTGAAACACACCAGCAAGTCCACCTCTGAATGGCTCAAAAAAAGAGAGAAGGTTTTGGAGGGTCTAGTCAAAGTCTGGACTCAAATCTGATTGAAGTGCTTTGGGATGACCTTAAACAGGCCGTTCACGCTGGAAATCCTCCAGTGTGGCTGAATTAAAACAATCCTGCAAAGAAAAAATTCTTCCACAGTGATGTAAATGACTCATTGCCAGTTATTTCAAACACTTGATTGCAGTTGTTGCTGCCAAGGGTGGCACAACCAGTCATTAGATTTAGGGGGCATTTACTTTTTTCACACAGGGCCAGACAGGTTTGGATAACCTTTTTTCCTTAATAAATGAAAACACAAATTAAAAACTGCATTTTGCATTTAATCAGTTTATCTTTGTCTAATATTACAATTTGTTTGATGATCTGAAACATTTAAGTTCAGATGACAAATATGCAAAAAACTAAGATATCAGGAAGGTGGCAAGTTTTTTTTATGTCCATCTTTTATATTTTCAATTTTATTGTGTTTATGTCTTTCAGCCTAAATTAAGACCTGTCTACACAATTTGAAAGCCAATTCATCCCTTCTTGACAGCTGTTCAGGTGGGGAAGAATCCCTTTATATTTGACACGTTTAAAGGCTTAAACTTTGCATCATTAGGGGCATGGCCGCTGTTACTGACAGGTGGGTGCCGACACAGCCAGCTATGGTTAATTCATTATGACATATTTCTAACAGCACGTCTAACAAGCATGCGCTCCATTTTTGGTGAGTGGAATTCTTGTATTTTACTTCTGTGTTCCTCTAGCATTAATTAGTAAGAAGGCCTATTTACTGGGGTGCAAACACATGGAATCACCATGTTATATATGCTTTTTAGCCTCAGCTGGTAACTTAGCACTCCTTCCTCCTAGCTACATATAATCTCTTCCTATTCTCTAAAATTAAAGGGGTCAAAATGCTAAAATTGAGGCTTCACAACAAGAGTTCACTAACTAATGTGTGACATGACAGTGGCTATATCCATTTTTTAAATACAATGTATTCTGTAGACACAGTATTGGCCATCTGGCTCCATCTGTAGCCAGGATAGATTCACACGGCACAATCTAGTCTATAACCTCTCCCTCTACATAGATGACCTTTATTAAATGGATTTTCAATCAACTGCCTTAATATCTTCTACCTTGAATTGATAAAGGCAAAAGGTCACAAGCCAAATCTTCATAACAGCAATAGGGAAAAAATAAATATAATATCAGACAAAGCTCCAATTCACACCTTAAACAGTACGCAGTAACTTATTCCCCCTGTCCTGTTTAGTCCCTGCTGTGTTGTCAGTGGCTCAGCAGCTCTCAATGCTCTGCATGAGGACTGGGTTTTTCTTTCTTTCTTATTCACTTTAGTTACCCACAATTAGCTGAATTTTCATTCCACTTCTTTGAAATTAGGCGCTCTGCGGAAAAGCAGTTCCCCAGTTTCCACTACTATCCTCTTGATTCTGAAATTGACAGATTTCTTAGCTTTGATTAAAAGCACATCAATAACTTGCAAAATTGACTCTAAATCAGGCACTACTGTATCTCTTAGAGGCTCTTGGGAGATGCCATGTCAAATCACCACTGAAGTGACATACCCTGCCTGGTGTATTCCTCATCCGTTTGCGTCCAGTGTGTCACAAAGCTCCCTTCACCAATGCTTAATTGGCTATGGCAGTTTCTGATAGATACTATACCTACAAGAGCATAGGAGTGAGTTTACTATTGGGGGGGGCACATATCTGAAACCTGACTGATCCATAAATTCTGTGTAAATTTTGGGTAGGATGAATGCACCTGTCTTCAATATTGGGGGGGGGGGGGT
>VUQJ01014532.1:50344-61446 GCA_015108635.1 Andinoacara biseriatus
CCCTTTTTTCTTTTTTTCTTTTTTTTTTTTTTTTTTTTTTTTTTTTTTTTTTTTAATTTGCGCTGCAATTCATGTCTCCATTAGAGAACAGACAGTGAGTCACAAAGACTTTAGTACCAGCGATGCTGATCGCAGGGGAGATGGGATGTGGGGACAGGTACAGAAGTGAGTGCAAATTATTAATAGGGTTGCACTTTGCTCTTTCTAAAAGAGGCAGAGAGTGTATTCTTATTTTTTTGTCTTGGCCACCTGGAAGACTTCTCTATAACCATTTCACTTTGAAGCTCACCTTTGTATCGCCCATGCTCTCCGACTCCGACACCTGGTAGGTGAGGTCCGTCTCCTCGAACCCAGTGGCGCTCATGCGCTGATCTGTGGACGGGTCAGAGCGTGGCGGAGAGTCCGGCGAGTTGAGGCATGTTTGGATCAAGGCTTTGCCCGTTTCACTGGTGATCATGGGCTGGAGTTTACGAGTGGCAAAAGTGTACACGTGACCCGTTTCACTGGCCACGAGCAGCAGAACCTGGGTTCCCGTCAGGGTGGAGAGTTCATAGGCCTGAGAAAGCGAGAAGAAAATGCGATTAACCGACCGAGAGAACAGGCCGAGAGTCAAGCTAGAAATTCAAACATCAAAAAGAGATTGTTCACCAAATTAGGGCTTGGATTACCATCACATCATGCACAAATTAAACCCAAACAGAGGACAGAATGAATCTGTGGGAAAAGAGCCAAGAAAACACTACAATCTATAAATACTTCTTTAGTGGATTCTGACGTATAGCACAAATGAAACTAAAATAACATGAGATAAGGCTCCCAGAATAGAGAGTGTGATATCGCTGAGAGACTGATTGCAGCAAAGAGCTGGCTCGATAGGCAGGGGGAATAGTAGTAACTGAGTCTTGACAGGAGGAATCATTTTCAACACGCAGAGGTAGCTCCCTGTAAAAACACAAAGCCTCCATCACACTTGGCTGTCTTGTCATTCATTGTACAGCGTGCAGACACATTCAAACTCTCCAGCGTGAAGGGAAAAGCACGCTGAGATTCAACTCCATCCAACACACACACGGCAAAGTGCACCCCGATGCTGCACTCGGTGTGAACTCCTGACAAAGTCTTTTGATCTAAATGAGTCATTATCTAAATGTGAAGGATGCTCCTGATGCTGTGAAGGCACAATGCCATTACCATCACTGTGGCAAACACAGTATAGCCGGACAGATGTGCCACTGCAAGGTGGAGTGCAACACTCTGTCAGACAGATCAAGGGGGAGGACATGACTCACATTCAAATTAAAGTGTTTTATTGAGCAGTTATAAAACCATGTGCTTGTCCAAGTCTACTCCACCATACTGTGTTCATTATGGACCATATCTGTGCTGTCTTTGCTATCTGGCTGCGCGCTTGTGGAACGGACCACATAATCGGCTTTTTGTGTGCAATAACATGAAGACAGAGCGAATAAATGCTAACGATGATCAGCTCTAACTATGGTGGCTCAGTGGTGTGCTGCACTCATTTAAGTTGACCACTTCTACTTTAACTATGAAGTAAAGATGTGTTAAGAGGAAGTCTCTGGCTGCTTGCACGATTCTCCTCACCGAGCTCTGGTGGCAGGTAATGAACTACACGGCTCCAGTCGTTCTCTTCCTCTGCCACCGCACTTGATTAGCTGTGCGCTAGCTATAGAGGGGTATCTAACAACAGAGCTCGATGTCTGGCCAACATCCATGACAGAAAAGGAATAATTTGTCAACTTGAGAGTGCTATGTGGCAACACAAACTACACACTGCTTTAATAAGTTTCCTTGCTCTGCTGATTTTCACATAAATATTTATGACTGCAGTGTGTGTGTGTGTGTGTGTGTGTGTGGTGCTGCTGGTGGTGTTCCTCTGACTGTAATTGGTTCCTAAGCCACACAAAACTTTCCAGCCAGGCCTATTTATCAAATAACTGAGAAGAAAAAAGAAAGAAAGACACAAACAACTGAAAGCATATGTAGTAAAAACATGGCCTTATTTTTCAGGGGCTGTCTTCCTGTTGCAAGTCCCAAACTTAGTCTCATTAACTTTAGTCTTAGCTGCAGGATTAAATCCTCTAAAAGCACTGGGCGCAGTGACCTGCAGAAAGCCTTTTCCTTCTCATGTAAAGGTGCATTCATAAATTTTAAAAAGTCACTCGTGGGTATTCTAAGAATTATTCAGGTGACAGATATACACCAACATTTTACTACACTTTATTAGGTACACACTGCTTGTACCAGTTTGGATGCTTTTGCCTTCAGAGCTGCCTGAATTCTTCATGGCACAGAGTCAACAAGGTGCTGGAAACATTCCTCTCAGATTTTGGTCCATAGTGACCTGATAGCATCACACAGTTTCTCCACATGTGTTTGTTGCACATGTGGAGTCTGTGGAGTACAACAAACTCACCGTCATATTCAAGAAGCCAGTTTGACATGATTTGAGCTTTGTGACATGACATGTTATCCTGCTGGAAGCAGCCATCACAAGATGAGTACACTGTGATTGTAAAGGGGTGAGCACGGTCAGCAATAATAATCAGTTAGGCTCTGGTGTTTAGATGGTGCTCAGTTAGGGCTAAGGGGCCCAAAGCACGCCAAGAAGTATCCCTCCATCCCATGCTGTTTATGCCATAATTCTGATCCTACCATTTTGAATGCTGCAGCAGACTTAAGGGTCATCAGACCAAGCAATATTTTTTCTAATTTTAGTGAAATTGCAGCCTTGGTTTCCTGTTCTTAGTTGACAGAAGCAGCATCCAGTGTGATGTTCTGCTGCTGTAGCTCATCTGCTACAAAGTTCAATGTGCTGTGCTTTCCGAGATGCTCTTCTGCATAGCTTGCTTGAAACCAGTAATTGTTTGAATTACTGTTATCTTCCTATCAGCTTGAAGCAGTCTGGCCATTCCTCTCTGACCTCTGACATCAACAAGGCATTTTCACCCAGAGAAGAACGGCTCACTGGATAGTTTCTCTTTTTAACCAGCCTTTCTCTGTAAACCCTACAGATGGCTGTGTAGGAAAATCTCAGTGGACCAGCAGTTTCTGAAATAGTCAGACCAGCCCATGTGGCGCCAACAACCATCCCACATTCAAAGTCATTTAAATCACCTTTCTTCCCCATTATGATGCTCAGTTTGAACTTGCACTTAGGCATGTAGACATGCGTAAGTGCACTGAGCTGCTGCCATATGACTGGCTGATTAGACATGTGCTCTAAATGAGCAGGTGTAAACAATTTAGTCAGTGTATTTACAGCAGCTACTTTAATTGTGTGTTAATTGCTGAAAACAGGTTTTGTTCTACCTTCTCAAAGAGAACTTCTCAGAGGGATTTGGTGATTGTCACTGTAAATTATTTTTATGTTCTTCTGAGGTAAAAGAACTGCTTTAGTCTTTCTGCTCTTCACCACAGTATCTTTGAATATTTAGCCATTAAATATGCCTGATAAAACTTGGACTATTTCTGTGTCTAGAAACAAATAAAATGTCAACTGAAAGTTCCTCAAATCTGAGACGTGCTTTAAAATTGTTCATTTCACCAAACCAACTCAGACTCCTGATACCAAATTTACAATAATAAAAAAAGCAGAAAATTAAAATCTTTATGTAAATGAATGGAGCCATTTATCCAAAAAAAAAAAGAAAAAAAAAGTTGTTCCCAATTAACTTTCCTTCAATCACATAACAACTAATTTATTTTTTTCTCTCATCGAACTTGTCAAAGCAGGAAAATGACTGCAGTCCATTTATCTGAGGCTATTCCACAGCCTCGATACTGCAGCGCACCTGAACAGAGTCACAGCTAATGTTATTCATACCACCTGTGCCGCTTTCCCAGCTATAGAAAGTCAAATGTCTGCAATAAACAATCAACTGAGTGTAGCTACAATAAGAACTATGGAAACATGTGCTTTTCTGAAAGGAGGAGGGGGGGACAAGTATTAACTGAGTAACCCTGAACCTCAAAGTGAAGTAATAATTTAACAGCCTGAGCGCTTCCAGGGCTGCAATCTGAGGCATATATAGAAGAAGAGAACAAACACGCCTATGCTACACTCACTGCATCCTTCAAAATGAAAGTGGGCTCATCCTAGAAATCAGTTTGAGACCAATCTACTATGAATCTTCCCACTCCACCCACCTGTCAATTTCTGTGATGGCTGGCATAGTGTGGGCAACCTTTTCAAAAAAAATAAAATAAAATAAAAATAAATAAATAATTCTCCATCCCCACAGTGTGTCAAATAGTGTTCATGTTGCCAAGAGCCTACATAAAGACACCTCAGTTTCCACGACAACAGTCTGGGATGCATAAAAAGAGAGAAATACAGCAGAGTGCACGGTGCAGCCGCCTTGAAGTAACATTGAGGGGAGGGGGGGGGGGGCAAGTAAAAACTCCTGGACTTCAATAAAGCACCGCTTACAAGTGTTTATTTAAAGTCATGATGAAAAGTTGCCAAGTCCACAGCACAATAACTGCTGCGCTTGTGGTCAACAGCTGACCTCGTCTCAAATAATCGACTCTCCATGACTGAATGCCAAACAGTGTTTTATTATGGCACCAAATGTGTGGGTGAGTTGTGAATCTCTGCAGAAATATTGCTTTATGTTATGTCTCCCAAGAAGCAAGTTTTGTCATCTTTAATCCTGCTCATAAGCCAGAATCAACTGACAAAACGGGAAACCAGGACACGTGATCACTGAGGCTTGGATGCCTGTATCCTAATGTACAGCACCATACTGCATTCACAGACAGCACCCAGCTTCTCGCTTCTGTTCCAGTGTTCTTTGACCGTCCTCTGATCTGTTTCCCTGGGGTTTAGTCAGCTGTTGGCACATACAGGCCCAGTGCCGCTTACTGCCACATGGCTGCCGCCTGTAAGCAGTGACAGAGGGAACAGCCTGTGCAATTGAGGACTACTGATGAGAACTACTTCTAATAGTTGCGAGGCTGTCTGTGAAGGTGCATGGGTATGTGTGCATGAATGAGCGTGACAGTTTATTTAGAGGTGTGTGTGTGTGTGGTAGTTGGGGGTGAGCATGGTCATAAATAGACCTGTCATTTGCTCCAGTCTATTTATAGTCCAGTGCCTGTCATGAATGTTCTGACTTCCTCACATCCACTGAGTCACTTTGGACCACAGTGGCTTTGTTTTTCATAAGAAATACATTGACGCAAACCTGACTTTAGGTCAGTAGCTGGCTCACATTCACAAAACTCCAAGTCTTTCTTGTGCTTATTGTAATAACAGATGCAGACTGTCCCAGGGTGTTGTGATTTTACAGGTTATTAACAAGTGCATGTCCATGAATGACTACAAAACACCAAATAGTAATATACTGGTGTCCTTCTAGGCCAATCAACAGCTAAGAGACTCAAATCAAACGTGGTGCAGCTGGATGAGATCCAGACGCATCACCTGACTCACCTTCTTCATTATGCCCGTCTTTCTCTTACTGAAAGTGGTATACCGTCTCAACTTGTTGTCAATAAATTCCATCTTTATCTTTACGCGCCCACGTGTCTTCTTTCCCGGTTTTGCACCGACGACCCCTCCGGGTACCATGCCGTAACCTCCGGGAGATACCCCCACGTCCTGGCCCGACACCGCAGCCTCCATCTCTCCTCTCTCACGCTTCACCCCTCTCCTGCTGTCCCCGAGTGAACCCACTGGGTCATCCTCATCTCCGGAGTCCGAGTCGTTATCCGAGCCGCTGCATAGAGGCGCACTCTCCCGGTCCGGATCGAAGCGGGCTCCGTGAGACAACACAACTCCTGGATTTAAACCCACCATGCTGCTTTGAACGGAAGTCTGAAGAGGGTTCACACCAGTCCCGTTCCCCGGTCTCGCACCTCTCGGACCCCCTGGGCCATTAGCTCCCAGCATCCCGATGGTTTCTCTGTCCCCTTGTCGCCCTGCAACACCGGTACTCTCGCTGACCCCTGGTAGAGCTTGCCCTGATCTGACCAGAACGGGACGAATCCCGCCGCCGACCACCCTCGAACCGTGCCCTGCGGTACCCCTGCCTGAAGCTGAGCCGTTTCCAGATGGTGCCGATCCAACCTGGCTCGGTAACATTATATATTACTGGAGCGAATATCTAAACACCAGCCAGGAAAGCTGGAGTGGGATTCCTCGTAAATGACTGATAAAACGCATACACGCCAGGGCCACGAAATGTAAACAAACCGGCCCAAATGATGGTTTGGAGACTCCAGGAAATTACCGAGACAAACTTTCGAAAGTGATGCTGCCCCCAAGACCCGTCAACCCCGGCTCGGTTTGCTTCACCCTCCTCCTCTATTTCCAAAACTCTGAGCACTTTCTCAAAAAGGAAAACGCGCAGAGCGACCTCCATATTGCTACGCCACGTCATCTAGTCCGCCTCGCGAATCGAACATTGCGCTAGTATCGATTTTCTCGTACACCCGTCAAGATTTAACTCAGTTGATTTTGCAATATTTCTCTTTTTGTGTGTCAGAAACGCACAGAAACCTCTAAATTTAAAATAGCGTACGCGATAGCGGAGTAATACCTCAGCCGAGGAACTACTTCCCTCCTTATAAAGAGATACAATGTTTCCTTATTTGGTGCTGTCTCTCCTTATTTGGTGAGTCACAGCGCCGCGCTCGGATTGGTTGAGGATTATCTGACTGGTGCTGTCATTGGTCTATGAGCCACAGTCATTAGAATAAATACCAAAATGGTTGCGCTTACCGACAACGTCACCGCGGAGAAGTAAAAGGCACCGGAGTAACAAAATATCCAACTTTTTAACATCCTAAGTTTGTAGCTACTGTATCAAACAACTCACGTTTTCCCGGAAGTTGAATTACAACAACTCGTCTTCATTTGGTTCCACTGAAGAGCATGCACAGCAAAGTTACTGCAAATAATTGAGTGATATGCGGCTGTGTGTAGGCCGATACTTGAAGGTGTCAAATCATGAACAGGGAATAAGCAAAGGCTACTCACCTATGCTCAACATGCCAGTTCCATTGAGGATGAAACCTGCTTCATACCAACTTGCTCAATAACACCACTGTTTTTAAGCAAGTGTGGATTTGGGGTGTTTTTTGTTTTTGCTTCATCTTATTCACATTCACATTACAGACAGACATGTGCAACCAGCATCATCAAAGATGACTTCCTCCCCCTCAAGTGCACCAGCAGCAAGACCCTGATGTCAGTCATCATCAAGCTTTTCTCTGAAACGTATCAATATGTATTCTGGGGGAAAGGTGTTTGGTGCGCTTTCTTGAAATGATTGAACAAACTCCACCCACCTCGATTTTCAGGCAAGTTGAAACAAATGCCAAAGTTTTGCGGCATTTGGGTTCTCCCCAAGGATTTGCTGGCGGGATGCTTCGGGGATTTTAACCGAAAGTGAATGCGCTTTTACTACAATTGAAAACTCACTGAAATGCACTTTAAAACAGTTGTAATATCACCGCTATGGAATGACACTGAATTGCATTAACTTCTACTCTTGCTTCTCAGTGTGTCGTGCAGCACTGAACGAGGCCTGAAATGCGACATGCTCAGAGTGCTGTGTGCAAATCTAACGTGAAGCCACTCTTGCACGTTACTAAACTTCCAGCAGCCAACAAGTTTCCACATAGGTTACAAAATACCGCAGTTTAAATGGGGCGACCCGTAATGAATCAGGAAGAGCTAAAATCACTGAGCATGTAGACCCATGGGGTAAACTTCTTTAAAAGCTAGTTATCACATTAAACTGTAAGTACATTATATTTAAAAAAAAAAAAAAAGTTTGGCAAGCCGCTTGTCAGGTTTAATCCTTGACCGCACAGCGGCCTCTAGTGGCTACCGAGAGACTTTTTGGATCAGGATAAAAATAGGACTGGATGTAATTTCACAAGGTCATACAAGCGGTTTTACAAAATTCAGGTCCAAAGTACACATTCTTTTATTACTCCCGACTATTACTTATTACTACTCAAATATTTTCACAGATCATGAAGAGGCTTGTGTGTGTGAGATACTTGTGATAAATTCAAACAGCAGGAATCGCCATAAAAACCGAGCTGAACATTTAGACGCTGCAGTGACTGTCACAACAAACTGGGTAAAAACACTGTGAACCTTTATTGACAGCAGCATGTATACTTTTGTATATATCTGTGATTACTGTGAACATGTGCTGAAGCAGATTTTTATTTTTATTTTTTTTTTTAAAAAAAAGGAGGTCTAGTTGTGAGTGCCTAGCATTCATAAAAACAAAATATTACACTAAAAACAACATATAAAAACAGGTTCATAAACAAAGGCCATTGCATTTGATTAGATAATATAAAAAACAAAACAAAACAGAAGACGACAACAAAGAGGGAAACAGTTAAGATAATCCTTCATTTACTAGGCACTTAAACAAGCACTGGTGACCTGCAGTCACTCTTTTGACCTCTTTTGTACTTTGTGTCAGCATATCCAGCTGAATGCACACTGAGATGGACCGTGAGAATGAATACATAGCATAACTACCTCACAGAAGTACCTTTCTATTATAAACAGTTAAAAAAAACAAAAAACAAACAAACAAAAAAAACCAGGACCTTCATCATAAATAAACAGGCACCTGCATGTCCTTCTACACAACATGATATAGAAATAAAATTTAAAAAAAGATAATCTTTTAAGTGAAGTTAGTGCAAGGCTTCTACATTATGTACACACTGCCTGGTGTGATGTCCGCTTCGCAGCATTGCACAGAACAGCTGGACCAGGAGAGAAACTGTGATTGGACCTCTGAAGATAACGTCGCAGGTTAAACACGGTGACAGGCCGCATTCCTGCAGCTCAGACGACACGATGGTGACGTTCATGTGGTAAAATGGGTGCAAGTACCCATGAGCAGTGACCTATAAGCACCTCAAAGTTAATACACAAACAGAGCACACTTGTAAAACCGTAAAAAGCCCACACTGGCACAATCTCATCAATTCAACATATTCCTTGGCTATAAACTTTTTTGTTTGTTTGTTCCTGAAAGTGTTGCTGTAACGTTGATTACGTTTTACACAAACCTTCATGCAAACCCCGGTCCTAAAATTCTGGAGTGACAACAGTTCAGCACACACGCCGACACACACGAGCAAACACTTTGGAAGGATATGGTACCCGTTAGGGTGGCAGACTCAGGAGGCGGCTCAGTGTAATTGCAAGTGGAAACAGACCAGTTAAAACGACCTCACTCGACACACTCCTAAGAGGCTGATATTTATAGAGGTTTCAACGCTCCACTGAAGTCATATCGTGTCCCACTTTCTCTTCTATATCCTTTTGAGATCTATGAGAAAACTCCAAGGAGTTAAGCAGTGATGTGAAATTTCAGGCAAATCCTTTCTACTAATCAGAGCCAGTGAAAGCACCATCATTCTAACAGAGTTTAAGTGAGAGTTTGTGTATGTGTGTGTGTGTGTGTGTGTGTGTGTGTGTGGAGAGTGGGGGGGCAGAGGCACTGAGGTTGTGAGGCTCCGTGAAACTAAACGGCCACAGACAGGCAGGGTCACAGTGGAGCCACAGACTGAGACTGGAGGGGGAGGATCATCCATGCTGCGGTGAAGGCAAACTCCTGGCACTGCTCGCATGAAGCCATTCATACAAAGGTGAGTGCGGCGCCACTGATATAGCAAAGAAGTCTAATTCACACTCAAATTTTTGAAATGCATAAAAAATAAGTTTGTGGGGTTTTTTTGTTTTGTTTTGTTTTTTTCTATCTCAACCCTCTTTCCTGAAATGTGAGAGACTAATAATCCAGCATTCCTGTCTGTATTTTAGGGGAGGGAGGGGGGGGCAGAGTTGGTAACAGTTCCTCTGTGCTGTGGGATGATTGGTCATTTCAGACTTTGCTGTCGGAGGGCAGCTCTCCCAGGGCGTGGACGATGTCGGTGAAGGAGGGGCGCTCTTTGAGGCTCAGCGCCCAGCAGCGGACCATGAGCTTGTAGATTTTAGAGGGGCATCCGTCCGGAAGGGGTAGCTTCAGCTTTCCTCCCTTGAGACCTGCAGAAAAGAGATAGAGATAGACGGAGTGAGCCAATAACCAACAGAGACCCTCTTTTTGTCTTCTGGTGATGTTTTTTAAGTGTGTTGAATCAGAACCCGGAGTAAAAATAATCTGCCGCAGCATCAAACTCACCCTCTAGCACTTCATCATCGCTGAGTTTGGTGTATGGCATTTCCCCATGACTGAACACTTCCCACATTAACACTCCAAAGGCCCACACATCAGACTTGGTGGAGAAGTCGTCCTCAAACACAGACTCTGTTGGGAGCCAGCGCAGCGGGATCCATGCCTGCCTGTAGTGGTAGTACTCACTATGCACATGAACACAGGAGACGTGACAAGGAGATGGAGATATATTAACCGTATGATTCTACTGAGAAGTGACTTTATTTTTTAATTCTAACTACAGGGGTCTTTTTTCTTCTTTTTAAACAGACCTGTTATAAACGTCCTTGCTGAGGCTGAGTGCTGACACTTTGACACATCTCTGACTGTTGATCAGGCAGTTTCGGGCGGCGAGGTCTTTGTGAACGAAGCGGTGATTGGAAAGGTGCTCCATCCCCTGAGCCACCTGAGCACAGATGGAAACCTGGAGGGAAAAAGCAAAACAAAACAAACAAACAAAAAAAAACAAAAAACAAAAGAGGAAGTTGCAGTGAGTGTGCTGTGGTTGCAAAGTTCAACAATTCTTCAATGGTTAACTTCACAGTGATGACTGCAAGAGGTTAAAGGTCAGAAATAACCATAACTGACAGTAAAACCATTACTTCCTGTTTCTTTGTGTACAAATAACAAAAAAAGATAAAAAGACAATAAATGGCTTGTTGTCAGACAGAGGGTGCATTGTGGCTGAAGGCCATACGATACAGAGAGCTGGGCACGTTTCCATTTCTGTTCATTTCCACGGTTTCTGTCGGTCACAGTTCAACACTTACTTTGGTCTTGGTGCTGATAGGCTGAGTCTTGACTTTGTCATCTTTGCTTTTGGAAATTCTCAGGAACTGCTTTAGATCTCCCTGGATGGAGAAAAGCAAAAACAGAGAG
>VUQJ01014536.1:47197-74837 GCA_015108635.1 Andinoacara biseriatus
TTGGCAAATAAGTCCTCACAAGGTTTTAAAAAAAAAAAAAAAAAAAGTCCTCGATCTCTCAGTAAGAACCACCTTGGGGCAGAATTTATATGCAACAAACACGATGAGATGACAGTAAAATATGACAAGGAGAGTGTAAGGACACTTTTTACTATCAGCTTATGAGTCTGTCTAGAATATCACCTTGAGGGGAGACGGTTTCTCATCAGCTGATGTGCTCTGAGGGAAGCTAAAGAGGAAGTCTGAATCAAGGTAAAGACTCAGGAGTACCTGTCTTTGGTCCCTGCGTCCTGCGTGGTCCCCAGCTGGTACAGAATGTCAATGGTGGAATCTGAGGAGAGGCCGTTAAGTCGCCCAAACAGCAGAGGACTGTTCAAATCTTTAAAGAAACACATTGATTTTAAAAAAAATGATTTCAGTTCACTTTCAACATTTATTTTTAAACATTTTCACTACCTGGTAGGGCAAAACATCTATAATATGATCTTGTTCATCTTCCAAATTACCTAATTTTAGATCCTCTCTCGGTAATAAATGCTGCTATTTTAAGGCTTTTGATGCTTTTTAAGGACATATAATCAAATCTGAGCAGTGACGCAGCTGTGAGTGACTCACTGGCAGGTTCGGTGCCAGAGGCAGCACAGTTTCTCAGCAGAATGTCGATGAGTTTGAGCCCGATGCGAGTGGACTGCAGGCCGATCTTAACCAGCACGGCCTCAATGTTGGGCGAGTGCATGCCACAGTATGGCGACATGAGCAGCGCCGCGCAGGTCTGCAGCAAGTTAGCAGTGGGTGCTGCGGCGCTGGCCATCATGGCTTCCAGGTCGCTGACGTGGGTCAGGCAGTGGTGGAGAAGACGCAGCCAACCGATGCTGTGCAGGGAGAAAGAAAAGTTCACACCAACAGCCAAATACACACACACACACACACACACACACTGCATCAAAGATCCATTAGGATTACCTGGTTTTGGAGACCTGGTCCTCAGAAGGGAGAAAGGGGTTATTGACGGTTGCAGACGACGTGTTTCCAAATGCCGTCAGACCCAAGAGTTTGATCTGAGACAGACCCAGGTTGCTGGCGTCACGAGGCCGGTGTAGCCTCAGACAAACAGCCGAAGCAACCTCTGCCTTCACCAGCTGGATCTTAATGTACGTTAAGCCACTCGTGATGACCGGCGTGGACAGTGGCAACATGTTGACCCCATCAGCACTGATCTCCACTGAGACCGAGGAGGGGCAGGCTGTTTGGTAAGAGGAAGGGGACACAGACACAAAGGAACAACTCTGAGTTTTTATACAAGTGGGACGGAAACATTTTCATCAACTGCAGAAATGATGGAAATTCACTTGTATTTTGATTGTAGGAGATGTGCTAAGGTCAGGTGAGTAAACACCTCGTCTGTCGGGATGTTTTAATGAACGGGGATGTTGCACCGTGTAAAGGTTAAAGCAGTGGCTTGTTGACTCAAGTTTTGGTACAGTATATAAATGCACTGGATTTAGGTGAATGAGGAAGGCCAATTTTACTTTGATGGAAAAGATGTATACATTGATGTCACCACCAATGAATAATCATGACAATCACTTTGGTCATGTAGCCCTAACTGCTACTCACTGGCTAGAGAAGCTAGGTGTGGCTGGATGTGGAGCTCCTTCAGGAGCACAGCAGCTGGAAGATGGATGGTGAGGTCACACCAGGCCTCCTCAGGCAGGAAGATGTAGGACCAGGCTGCTGAGCGGGCCCGGCGGTGGGGTGGGGTGGCCTGGAGGAGGACCTCTGCGGGCTGTGCTGTTGGGCTGCTGGATGTGATCGTGCCTTTAAAGGGACAAACACATAACTGCAGATAAGAGAAGAGTCGGAATACGGTGGCAAATTGTGTTCAAGCATTGGCCCATGTGATGTAACGAAGGGATTCAAAAACAGCTGAAAGCACCTAAAGGAGCAAAATTGTGGAGTCCCTCAGCATTGTCTGGCTCTGATGTCATCACTCTGGCTTTGAAGTTTCCATCTGCTGCCTTTCCTGGACCTGAATCTAAGAACTTCATGATGGTGGACACCATGCTGCGTGCAGTGTTTACGATGGCTCTGGTGCTGGTCACCATGTTGTTGCAGATCAGCTGGACACCTCCTGGTTAGAGACAACAAAATTATTTTTTATTTTCTTTCTTGCTTCTTTCTTTCTTGCACAGCTTGGGGCTGTCTGACATGAAAGTTGTAACTATGAGAAAGGTCTTGGTAGCCCTACAGTTTTCCACACTTTCATTGATGCATATGAGGATTTGACAGCCAAAGAAATGCACTGATATTAGGACCAAAATCTCACACTATCACTGCAGATATTACTCACATAAGCTGATCATTTAGAACCGGGCATGGTTCAATATTTTCAAAACTTTTTCTTTGTTCACTATTTTACTGTCTGCATTTAAAGTAATAAGCAGTGTATACACCCACCCATGTCGTGGAAGGCCTTCAGAGCCTCACTGGTGTCCAACACTCGAAGTATGAACCACAGAAGAGGCTCCGACAGCTGACAGGTGGAGAGAGACCCCTAAGGAATGTGTGGAGGGGAAGGAAAAAAAATCAGCACTACTCTGTGTTTGTTTATATCGTAAAGCTCAGACTCCAGCAGAGTGATGCTCACCTGTCTGCCCATATAACCACAAGCCATGTAAGTAAGGATGGGCTGCAGCATGACCTGGACCGAAGTGGCCCTCTTGCTCAGGGTGGTGAGGATGGTGAAGAGGCCATCACCCACCGAGATTGCATCCAGACCGCCATGGAAGTTCTCGTGTTTAGTCAGGTGGAGACCGCTGGCTCCTGCAGAACACAGGGAGAAGTGTCAGCTCACAGCTGCAGGCAGGCAGGCACATGTGATAAATATGTTTCTCTGGCTTGTTAAAGGAACAATTCACCCACAAGTCAAATTCCGTTACATTCTTCCTCTTACAGAAGGTAAATTCAAAAGCAATAATCATTCGTTAACTGCTAGTTCTAGATGAATACTGTTACATATACTACATTTTATTGTGACTGGGGGGGGGCTGCTGCTGCACAAACACTGCGTAACTTCCTGAAGACGTATATTTAAAGATTTTTTTTTAGCCTCTTGATGGCAGATCTAAACAACACTAGTGCAATTTTTGTTGTTTGAGGCCAGGTGATTAAAGCCCGAAGCAAGGTTTATGAAAATGGTCTAAGTGGAACAATCACACAGCTGCAGACCATAAAACCTGATGCTGAGGTGACAGTACCTGCTAAACGGGTCGTTCTTACCTATGATCATGGCCATGGCGCTGCTGTTGCACTGGCCCAGTGCGGACAAGATCTGGCTCATTATCTGCTGATTGGCAAGCACCAGATCGGCCACACCCGCAGGAGGGCCCTGACTGGATGCGGATCCACCAGCGACGCTTTCTTTGCTGCCACAGACCTTCTCCTCATCAGACACGCTGCTATCAGCTGCTCCGCTGCCCGTCGGCGGCAGCCGTCCACTGAACTCTCTGTCTCCAGACAGAGGCAGTTGCACCAGCACGTTGACCAGCTTGAGAAGATCAAACATCAGCTGGTCACGCGTGGTCTCTCCACAGACTGCCTTTGCGTCTCCTGGGCGGATGATGTTGGCAAACAGACCCCCAAAACAAGCCCGGGCTCCCACTGAGCTGTCTGAGCCACTGCGAGAAACCACTTTGTCCGAGCAGGTGATGTAGTGGTGAACCAAGAATGTGATGGACTCGATGACTGAAGTGATAGTGGCCACTGACACCACCTCAAAATTTTGCTCTAGAGTGAACTCAAGCAGCTTCACCTGGGCATCCAGTGGACCCTGGCCTGACTGGAATGGACCCCTGAGATCCAGAACCATCAGTTAGAACAACTCATATCATTACTCCTTATATTTGCTGTCAAAATTATTGATTATACCTGCAATGTGGACACAACTATAAGCAGAATTCCAAAGAAACAAAAGTGTACCTCTCAGTAGACAAGATGTGCATGAGTTTGAGCAGGAACTCGCTGAACATCTGAGGGCATGTGGACGACAGGTGAACCTGCAAGCGGCTCAGGAACTCGTGCATGGCCTGGGTGGCAGTGGGTCCCACCTGAGAGCTGTGCTGGCTTGTCCCATTGGTGCTGCTGCCAGACAGGAAGCGCACCAAGACATGGATCAGGTTGGGATCAGACACCATCTGTTGAGCTGTGCTTTCCTGAGAGTTCATCCCATTGTTGGAGACTAGAAATTCAGAAGTTTCATATGAATCATTCAACTTCAAAGACAAACATAATGCTGCGTATTGACTACAGAGTTATGCCAATGACCACAGTACTGAGGTACAGAGAAAACATTCAGATAATTTACCTTTCACACTGTGTTATGACCACTCACAGACAAGTTTGCAGTTTTGTAGTTTGGATTGCTGTCTTTAGCCTTAGGTTAGTTATATACATGATTGAAAAAGCAAATCAGTTTGTCCTTTTTGCTCAAAGCTTTAGAATTTTAAGAATGGAGCATTTTGCTCATCGACTAACTTTGATGTTAAATTTTGGATCCGTGACATCCAAAATTTAAATGGTGAATTTAAAAATCACTGAATTTCTTCCATTTTAATGCTTTATATTGCACGGGAGGATAAAAAAAATACTAAAAGCAGAAAGCAACCCATTAACAAACGAATACATCAAAATGTCCTCATAATAACTTACAGTACGTCCCCTGAAGGAGAGGAATGAGGTACAACACATACATTATAAGACATTTATAGATGCTGAGCAGAGTCATTCACACGGATACATCGGAGAGCAACTCGGGGTTCAGCATCTTGCCTGTGGATACTTTGGCTTGCAGACTGGAGCAGCCAGGCATTCCGATTCATAGACGACCTGGTCTACCTTTGGAGCGACAGCCACCCACACACAGCCACTAAACACGCTGCATTCGAGCGTAATACAATCCAGAGAGAAGTGTGTGCAAGAAGGATGCACAGACAAAGCAGAAAAGGTCATCCACTCAGTTTGCAAAAGCCAAAGAGAGAAGCAGTGCACTCTTACATGAAACAAACTTCGTATCCACAGACTCAATGGGTTCAAAAGGGGGGCCACAAAGAGCATCCAGCACCAAAGTAAAGTCCCACGAGAGGACGCTGAACTTAACTACGAATTTCAGCTTGAAAACCCCTTTAAAAAACTACAAGCCAATAGAACAAGTAGATATAGCTACCAAATAAACCCCCATTCTAGAAAAGGAAAAACCCGGATTCGACAGCTCCTACAGGAATATCAAAATGCCTAAAACAGAGCACTGGAATAGGAGAATGAGCCGGTCCTGGCACCACTGATCACAGGCTCGCCATTTTAATCTATAAAATGTTGAGGATGATGCCTTAGTACTCTGGACTGTTGTCACCACACTTGGGGCAGACCCTGAGCTGTCAAATTTGGCCTCTCAACAGGTAAGCAGCTGCCACAGTTCTGGGCGCAGATGAATCACCCCCCCTCCTGCCTGAGAGCTACCAGGTCTTGCTGTCAACCGACCGATTATCTCTGCATTCCACGACTTTGCTGGTTACAAAGGACCCAGCAGAATCAGAGAGAGGCGCTGCTGACATACTCTCTAGAATTGGTCATTTTCACTGGGGGAAATGCAGGCAGGAGCATGTCCGGCCATGGGTGTGATTGTGCATCAATGCCCGGAGGTGCATCATCAATCAGTTATGGAAAAGAAAAGGGGTTAGTGAGTGTTCACCCTGCTGCTGCCTAACAGATGCCACCAAAGAGTGCAACCTTTACTTCATTACCTCACCCGGGGTCCACCCCTGGAAAGGAGGTCTGCTCCCAGGTTCAGCTGGCCTGGAACATGAACACTGCACAACAGCAGGGTGCGCTGGCTTTAACGGGGGAAAGCTCAGAGGTGGCTGTAGCTCAGGAAGTAGAGCAGGTCAGCTCTTAACTGGAAGGTTGGTGGTTTGATCCCTTCAGACTACATGCCAAAGTACCCTTGGGCAACATGCTGAAACCCCAAGTTGCTTTCGGATGCAGCATGTGAATGTTAGAACATACAGTCCATTAACGATGGGAGCGTGTCTCTCCCCCCACAGCCGTGTAACAGACCGTGGGAAGATATACTGAGCAAAGATGCTTCAAAGTTCAAAATGCAGCTAATGGCTCCAAATGATTGATGTCCACCTCCCCCTGTGCTGTTGTTGAGAACACACAAGGGTCCAGCAATGAAAAGCTCTCATTGCTAACAGTCCAAGTGGCACGATGCCGGTCGCTGCCATCGTTTGGGAGCACAGCTCTGTGTGTCGACTGAGACCGAGCAAGGCAGCAATGAAAAGCCTCAGAAACCTCCTGTGATATGTGGCCACATGAAACTAAGTGGTTTTTTTTGTTTTTGTAAATCCTTGTACTCACACACACACACACAAATTATATATTTACTTTTATTATATATTTTTTTCTTGTATTTCTCTCACTGCATGCACTGACCAGCGGCAGCTGTCACATCATCAATCACTCGTGTTTGATGACACAGACTTTGTGATTCGGTGTGATAGAACGACCAACTGCATTTAAAAGCTGTCTGAGTGTTAGAATCTTTAACTCAGAGAATGGGAGCACTCCGTTTTTTGGAACCACAAAACAGCAGCTGTACCAACCTCTGTCCATCCACAAGTTTAATAATTATTATCTGGGGGACAGTTTTATCAGATTCATCGTCAGGCGAATAATCTTTGCAGTTCTTCCAACAAAAACTGATATATCCACACTAACTTCCGTCTTTCACTGAACATTTGAATCATTTCACTCCTGATGCACTTCAACATTATTGTTCATGAGCAAATAAAATATAACATCTAACTCGTTCCTTACATTGTAGTTAGCTGCTCCCTCTCTGCTCTTGTCCTTCCTCTCACTCTCAGCTGTGTTGGGATGGGTTAAGAGCCCCTATTTAAAGGAAGTGTCGGTACCAAACAAAGTAGCTCTCTCGCATCCTCAGTTCCCCGTTTCTTTGCAGGGATTTTATTTTTGTTTGGGATGGAGGCTCTGATGGTCAGTCCTGTCTCAGTCTGTTTGATTCATTGACTATTTAAGGGAACTTCCGGAACTTCTGGATCCTACGGCCCATTGTGTTGCTGGCCCAAATTTCTCAGCTTTTTTCCCCTTTTGGCCAGGGCTTTGAACCTTTAGGTATATTTATTTAAATAAAGATCTTTTGCTGGCAAACTGAATCTTGAGTGTGTTTATTTGCTGCAATCACAGAGAAAAGTTGAGTCTTTTTCTGGCTGTGACCAGAACAACATTCACAGACAGTCTGATCACATATCCAATGTTTTCAGTGGACAGAACCACCATCTTTTATTAAAGACGCACTAAGTGTGAACCGCACAGGACGCTCCGACCTAAAAGAAAATCTCTTTGAGATGATGACTGACAGTGTGACTATCTGAGAGGAGCTGAGTACTGACCGCAAGCTGGCATATTAGTCATCAAGGTCAGAGAGTGCAGAACCAGACACCATGTTCTCAGGGAAGTGTTGGGGTACCACGCAAGCACGGTCAGGAAACTGCTGATGGAAGCTGAACACAGACAAAAAAATAGAAGAATATAAACACTGTAACAGAGTATGTAAGCTGCTCCACATTAGGGAGGAGGAGCAGTCCTAACCTTGGTTGAGTGGGATGGTGGGCACTCGGCTGGCATTGAACAGAAAGATGTCAGACCCGCTCTCTTCACTGCCACCAGAACAAGTGTTGAGACTGAGTGTTAGCCACAGCTGCAGCAGGGATTCCAGCTGAGAGCAGGAAAAATGAGATTCAGTTCAGCAATTCATAAATACGAGATTCTGCAGTGGTCACCACATTATATTTAGACTTTAAGAGCCTTTAGAATAGCCCAACCAATAAAATCACTTTTCTGTCAGTACATTCCAGATGAAGACTGAAAAGTTAGTGAAGACAGCCTGGCACACAAGCCAAGTCTAAAAACTAATGTCAGAAAAAAGAAGTTGTAACAACCTCCTCCACTTCTCTCAGTGCTGCTGAGCGTATGAATGTAAACCTGTTACACTGTAACTGCAGTTAGCAGCTGTGCTGACCTGTACATGGTGGACCTGCAGCATAGAGAAGAGCTTGTTAAAGCAGGCACTCAGTATAGGGATGGATGAGGGCTGGACTATCAGGCTGCTTCCTGGGGGAGAGCCTCCGCTATGGAGAGCTCGGAGCAGAGAGTCATCGGTCCCATTGGAAGACTGGCTCACTGGAACCACAACAGAAAGTCTGCATCAGCCCAAGTCCAACACTGAAACACTGGACAGAATACTTGGTGTCTGGCTTCGACCAAACGTCCCTGCTTGGTTTACCTGTGGATGAACTGGAAGTGAGCGCCTGTAGAATGGAGTCAGCTTGCAGAGTTGCCATCATTTTGAGCATCAGCTCAGCTTGCTGCTCCAGGCCCACTTCTAGTCGGGCATCCAGTGCTGTGAAACACAAAGGCAGAGCTCAAAATGTTGGATGGAAAGAATGCTGAAAATGTCTTGGGGTCCATACAGGAGAGAAAACACTCAGCTCACCCTGTGACACGGACACTGACAGACCCTGAGACCCCGGCTTTTCAGCAGCAACTGGAGGTTTGGACACTGGGATACTAACTCCCCCAATGTATGGGTTGTACCCATATGTGCCATAGTCAGCACCCCAGTAGTCATACCAGGTGCTGCTTATAGGCTAAGGATGAATATGAGAAAGAGGGGATGGTAAATTTAAGGGCAAAAACTGTCAGAGTTCACGTCTACATTTGCTGTTAAATCCTTTTTAGCTGCACAATAAACAAGCAGCCAAAAGAAAGCAGAAGAATTACCTTTAGCATTTAGCTAACAAAGCTCATTACTTTTTACAGACTGTTGTATCTGACAGCAACATCAAGAGAGGGAAAAGTACTTTGTTTCAACAAACTTCTGCAAGCACACAAATATTTTAAAACTTGTGCAAAATCACGCGTACATTCTTGTCACTGTCATTCTTACGTCACCAAATAAATTAATTGCTCTTATACTTTATTTGAAATGCAGCTGAACAGTTGATAAGGGTCATTCCAACAGAGACAGCATCTCGTCCACATACCTTAAACACTTTGGCAGCAAGAGGATCTTTTTCCAAATCAATATCTAAAGGATCAATATCAACATCCATCAGGTCTTGTAGCAAGTCAAAGTCAATGTCTTTATCTTTTTCCAAAGATGACAGAGGTGGAGCACCTTTGGGTAATGAAAACAGCTTTAATATTGCAAGAACACTAAAAAACACACAAGCAAGACAATCTCATTTTTTAGCACGTCACTGGGCAAATTTAACACCAAATCCAGCAAATACACTATCACATTAATATGAGTGCAGGAGACTTTTTGGCTTTATTAGACAGCGTAGTCTGGAACAGACGGGACAGTGGAGAGTGAGCGCGTGTGTGTGTGTGTGTGTGTGTGTGTGTGTGTGTGTGTGTGTGTAATGGAGAGGGCTACCCACGCACTTTGGAATACTGAGGAGGTCCCGGTAGTACCTGCGATAATATCAGGCACGAGGGCCTCATCAATGCTCTCTACCAGGGGGATGGGTGCTGGCTGGGACAGGGAGTCCTCTGAATCTGTCCCCACTGAGGAGGAGGATGCTCCAGCTTCCTCACCCACCACCACCACCTCATCCATGACGTCTAGTGAGCCCGGAGACAGCAGTTCCCCTGAGGAGAACACGTTTGAGAGCAGAGACAGACACTTATTTTAACAACATGACACCAAACATGAAACAGAAAATTATAAGTCTAATTTAATAACTTCACTGTCACTGTCAATAAGGCACATTACCATCCACGTGCCTAATGTGGCCCTGTGAGGAAGGTACTGTGTGAAAATGCTGACATTAACATAGAAAATGTGTTTCAGCATCTTTACCATGTTTGCCACCTTAGATTAGCACAATGTTACTGACTGACACGATGCACATGCTGTGCTCTGAGTGTCATTAGCTTCTCCTGTATTTGGCCCAACACCAAAATATTGTGCCAAATGGAATTTACCCCTGTGGTCGTTCTGTTTGAAGTCAGCAATAAAGATTATTACTCGATCAATTAGCCTCTACTGGACGTTTCTGGAATCGGTGGTTCGGTGATTTTGACAGGAGCAGAAGTGCTACATTCTGGTCCTTTGCACTTGCATGCGGCTCAGCACAGCTGCAGATGGCAGGAGAATTACCGGGACTGGAAGCAACAGCTCCGATTCTCACGACTTAAACCGTCACGTTCCTCCTCTACACTAAAGGTTCTGGAGGGCAGTCCTCCACCTCAAACCTGCAGGGTATGGGTGTCTTGTTTTTCTATGTTGCTCTCAATTTTTCTGCTGTTTGAGGAGTGATGAGCTCCGCCCGCCTAACACATGTTCATATAAAAAAAACAAACTACAGTTTAAAGAAAAATACTTTAAATCTGAACACCAAGCTTTTTAAAAGCAAGATAATGTGAGAACAGATCAAAGTCGTTTCCTAACATTGAAAAGATGAGAAAAAGATTATTTTGCTCTGAAGCCAGATTGTAACTCGAGCAACAAGAACAACGTGTCAAACTAAATGTTCCATTTACCTGATCAAACAAGAGTTGATCAGCCCACCCACCAAACACACTCAGTGTTTATCAGGTCCAAACAGATCTGAGGCTAAACTGAAAACACATTAATCCCACCTGCCAGGATGTCCTGCAGCATACACGTGAGGGAATACTGTGCCCAGGCGCCTCCCCAAGAGATGTCCCCCCGGTTGAAGTCCGTTCCCACAAGCAAGAGTAGCAGGCGCTCCAGCTGCTGCTCAGACACCACCTCACACAGGTGGATTGTGGGTCTTGTGGCGTTGGCTATCCTAGCCAGGACCTGAAGAGATAACAAATTAATTTTTAGTTTTTCATAGATTCTCAAATTCATGGAGCCCAAATTCCTCGTGTTAGATAAATACTTTGCAGACAAAGAGCAGCAGATCGGCATGGCAGGTGAAGTCCATGGAGAGAAGGAAGAGGGCCAGCTTCTGCACCACAGAGATGCAGCGTTCATGGGATAAAGTAAAGGGCAGAGGTTCTACTTCTGGGGCTTCTTTAGCTGTTGTGGACTCTGTATCGAATGTGGAACGAGGCCATTCAGCCGTCCGCCGCAGACGGATGAGGTCCTTAAAGTGCTGAAAGGGGAAGAATTATAAGAGTTGTGATAGATTAATGTAAAATATTAGAAGAGATGCACTGAATTCAAGGAACACAACAAAATGATGCTTCAAAGCTTTTGAGCTTGTGGTGAGCTGCTCACCTTGGATGTGGCTTGTTTGAGCTTGGCTTGTTCCACCAGCAGTTTGTAGGAGGAGCCTTTGTTGCTCTGGATCTTCTCCTTCTCGATCTGCTCCACCAGAACTTTCTGTTTCGCCTTCAATAGATTTAACTGCTACAATGAAAAGCGCACAATAAGTTGAAGCACTGTACAAAGCCTTCACTCTGTTGTTGGAAGGTTTCTAATACAGGGAACAGTGTCATACTTGGTTTGAAAGATGCAGATTTGAAATTAAGCTCTAGTTGACCACTCAAAAATGAAGAAAAACAAGCGTGAAGGCGCGCTGCTTTTGAAATGCGACACGTTTACCTGCTTGTGATGAACAAGCTGCTTGCGAATTTTGCGCGAGTAAAGACGATCCAGGCTGCTGCCGCCTTTGGCTGACCTGCTGGAGTTCTGAGACTGGAGGCTGTTATTGATGAAACTCCACTGAATACCTGCAAGACAAAAACACACAGCACACCACTGAGCATAACACAGGTATGAATGACCTGCAGTGCTGCTTCAATTCAATTTCAAATGATTTGATTGAATTTAAAACACCACCCGAACGTGTTGAAACACCGTCAGCAGACAGTACAGTAAGCCAACTGTCGTTCTCTCTCTCCATTGAATCTGCATTTAATGAGCTAGCATCTTGATGCATCTTATTAGGCTACTGCGATTACTCATAAAAATAGCCTGAAAGAGTAAAAACACATCAAATTCTCCTGATTTTAACCTTCAATCCTTCAGATAATATCTGTCCACCTTCGTTCATGAATTAAAGTAGTAATCATTCACCGCTGCGTGTGAATGAGTTTGACCATAATTTGTGCTCTCTTGCTGTTGCTATGACTACTGATTGCCTAGAATGGGTGAATATGGTGTTATGCTCAATTGTGGAGCTCTGCTAACCAGTGCAGGTGAACACTGTCTTAGCCTGTTATCTGTGCAATAACTTATTTCTTTGAAATACCTCACAGGGCACAGTTTTAGCAACAATATTAAGCTTCTTTTCTGCTTGTTAAGTTACATCATTTTCAAAGCTATCCAGGTACTGACAGCATGAAACGCAGCTCGTCAGTGAGGATCAAGTGCTGTTTGTTTTGTTTCAGTTCTGCAGGGGAAAAGAAGTGAGCGGTTCTGCTACCTGTTATGGGTCTCTCCCGCTCTTTCCCTCCCAGGTGCTTCTTCCCACCCGAGGCCTCATCTTCGATACTTGCTACATAGTCCAATAGTCTGGAGACCAACATCACTACCCAGCTGATCATGGGAATGTCCAAAACACCTGGAATACACAGAGACCGTTTTATTTCAATCTTGTATGCTACTAAGTTCATGGATCATGTGCCACGAGTACAGTATGTTTGGTTGCTTTACCTTCAGTCCTGCGCTGTGTGGCAGCTTGTGGCTGCTGGAGTGGAGACAGCAGGCTGTCCAAAAGATTCAGGAGGCCTTCCAACACGCCGCTGTTACTAAGGGATCTTTGGCCAATGCAGGACAGGAGCATGAATACCCTGACATGAATACAGATTGAGCATACTGCAGTTAGTGTCCACAGCATTTACAACAGCATGGACCCAAACCTGAAAGTGAGATGTTTCCAGGAGAACAAGCAAAAAGACATGAGTCACAGAATTTGTGCTGCTGCAGCTCCCATATACACAAGTAGACAAATTGATGTGTTCAAAACACTGACAGAGCGCTTTACTGTGCTGCAGTGAAATACTTGTGCAGGTTTTGGACTTTTCACTTTGCAGCAAACTGTTTAATTATGCTGAGTTAAGGCAGTGCTGTGATGCAAGCTGTCATGACAACGGACATGAAAATAGACACACAAAGCACATTAAGCACAAAATAAAATACACTTCCAAGCATAATAATGTTGCTGGAGCAGTTACGGAATGGTGTTATTCCATGTTCTTCACAGAGTTTGTGCTCCGAGGTTCAATGTTTGAGTGCTCTGTTGTTCCCAGTTATCCTGTGTGACTTCCCAGTGGATACTGTTAATTCTTTCCACTTCCTGGGAATCATCTCCCACGATCCAAAGCGGGAGCTGAAACATCAGCAAGTTTGTAGATGTAAAATAAAAACAAGTTTGTCATCACTGGTGCTGTTACACTGTATGCGTTTTCCCAATCTGAAGTCTCCCTTCAGCATATATGACATATGCTTCGATTTGCTTGTTGTAGATACTTGCAGTCAAAGAATGACAAAAAGAAGAAGCTCTTTCAGTGATCTGGTGCAATCTGACTTAATGTGAATGTCAGCAAGATCTATAAAAGCTGCTGTCTCAGAGTAGGATATACTGAAGCTCAACAAGCAAGCAACCTCCAAGGATTTTAAAAAAATTAAGCAAACATGAAGCCAAAAACTGCAGCTCCTCCTTATGAGGCTGTTAATCGTCATAGACTCCCACGGTCTACGTTCTAGATTACAGTTACTCTACAGTAAGCAATGCATTCGTGTAGTACCTTGCTCTATTAGTATTCTCAGACTGCATCATGGCTCACTTCAACCTGCATACAGGCAGAAATAAAAAAAAAAAAAAACCTGTTGTGAAGACATCGATGCTGTGAACTAATGTGTCTGTGGAGAATCTGCAGGCATGTCTGGACTGCACTGACTGGCAGGTTTTCATGACTATTAGAAAAAGTTGGGATGAGTATACAGATACTGTCACGTACTTCATTCAGTAAAGACTGCATAAGATCATGCAGCAGGATGAGCTATAATAATGGCAAGCCTTGGTTCACAGCTAAGCTAAGGAAACTGGAAAAGGTGGAAGCACACTGCTTCGGTCTGCTCCAAAGCCCGGACAACTTCTACTGTTAAGAGTCAAAGATGATGCAATTCTCCTCCATCACCATCTGGTAGGCTGCTGTCACTACTAAAGACAAAGACTGCAGCATGTCATCAGTTCTGCTGGGAACATGAATGGCAGCAATCTGCTGACCTATACACCTCAAGGACCCTGGGAAACGGGGACTGCTGAGCCCTCTCACATCTTAGATGCTTCCATGGAGCAAGTTTCACAACAGAGAATGTACACACAGGACTTCAGAATGACACAACTTCACCTGCCTTTAGTCAATGTTACCCATATATATTATATAGCATATATGAAATGAGGAAGGGAATTACCACATGACTTTTTCAGCCAATCACCTGCTCAACTGGTGAATATCAGTAACATGACCTCCTGTGCTCACAAAGGCCGCTGTGCTGAAAAGTTAGCATGTTTGTTAACACAGCACAACTCTGTTCTAGCACCAGAATCTAAAATGCTGGAAAGCTGCACAGTTTAGTATTATCACTATGTTTAACCAAGTGTGTCTCATTTCATGCCAATCTAAATACAAAATGTGGTGACTATACAGCGTCCGATAGGCTTTTACCTGTCCTGGGGGAAGATGAGCAGCTGTTCAGAGTTGTAGAGCTCCTGCAGTACGTTAGAGAGGAACTGGCCCCACCAGCGCTCGCCTCCACAGAGCTGCACCAGCAGAAGCCCAGCATGAAGACGGATCTTGGGCGTACCACTGATACAAAGATGTTTGAAGAGCTCCTCACAGGCCTTGGCATGGAAGGTACTCTGGAGCACCGAGGGCACGGAGTGGCCTGAAAATCCCCATAAACATGAATGAATTGTGTGTAACAACAACCTTCCAGTCCACACATTGCTAAAAAAGTCATCTCTGAGCTATAACACTTCACTGCCCAGCAGAATGAGCTGTGTTCAGCTCACCATTATTGGAGTGCAGCAGGCTCAGCAGTGTGTCCAGCAGGTAGCGTATGATGGTCCTCAGCTGCTCTGTGGAGGAGCTGTGAACCAGCTCCTGCGCTTCTGAACCCCCGGTTGTCGGGAGTGACTTGCGGCTGGCACCCAACGATACGCGCAGCCTTTGAACCGCGTGGTGAGCCAGGTTGAGCTGCAGCTGCAGCTGGATGCAGTCCTGGTAGGCGGAGAAAACGCGCTGGTCCTCCTCCACAACTTTATCTGGTTTTCGTAAGAAGTACTGGGCATTATTGGCACTGTTGAGAGGTGGCAGGTCGATGTTCTGCAGAAGGGTCTCCAGCCGATGGCAAGCTAGATTATACCTGATGAAGAAGAAAACACAAAAAAATTCACAACAATGGCACAAAATTTAAATCAGAGCTTTTTGCAGATTAAATTACTACATAGTTTAAGTTTAGCATTTTGTTTTGCTAAACTCAAAGCTGCAATAATAGCCTTAAAAAAATAAAGTTTTGAGCTCGTAATCAAAGAATCCCACACTCCTGTCTCACCTGCACTGGATGTCCTCCTGCAAAGCCACCATCATGGTCAGGTGCTGATCCACATCTGGCTGACTGGCAGCCTCGCTCTCTCCCCGCAGAGGATCGTGCATCAGCTTCAGTTCACTCTCCCAAGGCAGGATGTAAGTGTGGCCATAGTAGAAGCCCAGTGGAATCTTAGCACGAGCATTGGTGCTGCCATAGCGCCCAATCACAGTGATCTAAAAAATACGAGGCAGCCAGAATTAATAGTGAAGCACTAGATTCAGAGCAGAGCACAAAAATCTGAATCATCATATCCGCCAACTCATAACTCATAGAAGAGAAACAGACCTTCATGAACCTGCAGACAGGTGGCGGCAGCAGGTCGTGCAGAATGAGGGAGTGAGTGCTAATGTCTGTGGCCACCACCAGCCTTCGGCCATCCACCTCCTCTCCCAGAGTCCAGATGTCTATGGACAGAGAAGCCAGGTCGCCACAGGTGGGGATCAGAGCATCCGTCAGCAGAACGGGACGGCCGAAGTCTAGCGTAACAAAACGGCGAGCTCCTGAGAGGAAAAGACGTCACACTCATGAGGAAGTTCAGTTTGTTTTCCACAAGATTTAAATCAAGTTGTTGAGACTGTGTTTCCTAACAATTCGCAACTAATGCAGCAACGTGACTGAAGCTGAAGTCACGACACATCTTCTTAACTCGAGTTTCAGAAAGTCTAAATATATAAACATTTTAAAGCACTAGTTCGGTGGTAAATATGGACTGGAACTACATGACATACCAGAGTGCATCCGCTCGATGATGATGGACTGATGAGGAGGAGGCTGCAGGAAGTGAGATGCCTGGGAAATGGCCAAAGCCAGACCACTGCCCATGGGGCTCTGGGGCAAAGAGAAAGGCATTTCACAGTTTAGTACCAAGTAATCTATCACGTTAGATATAGATCTAGGTCTATCTAAAATCATTTGTTAAAAGTGATATATGATGGCTACAAACCAAACATGGAGCATTGTTACTAACTGGTTTGGCTTTCTGTGTGTTCTTGTGTGCAGCCAGGTTGACGGGCCCAGGGTCCATCATGGAACCAGGAAACAGGTGAGCCAGCTCAGCACTGAAGGCCGCAGAAACCACCTCGTTGGGCGGCGTGAGTGGAGGGGTCATGAAGAGGGGCGTGGTTTTAGGTGTCGGTGGAATGACGTCGGATGGGTGAATGAAAAAGCCCGGAGCGGAAGAAGGGTTTGAAGGCACAGAGTTGTGTATGGGTCCCACGCCTGAGGCAGCAGCTGCTGCTGAGGTGGTCTGATGCAGCTTGGCCTCCAGCTTGGCCTTCTGTTTTCAGCACAGATACATTATTACCAAGCACAAGATAAAAACACTAGACTTACATTAGAGCAGCACGATAATCTGCAGAGAAATCTACAACTGGCTAGGCTTCCCTTCACTGCATCAAGGACTCGCTACAATATTAGCATTTTGCACTGCAGGAAATTAATCTTCTTTCTTATACTTTATGAACCTGAGAGACTTTTTCTAACATCCATCACGTAATTAAAAACTTCTGTTAACTCGTTTTAAGAGCTGTTTTCGGGTTCTCACAAATTTGTAGTGAATTCAGAAATCAGAAGAATCAGAAATCATTGGGTTTTGTTGAGGTCCTACTGCTAAAACAGGTTAGATAACTGAGCTGGTCCTTCACCTGCTGCTGCAGCTTCAACAGCTGCTGCTGCTTCTCCTGCAGGACCTGTAGCTGCTGCTCTGCTGAGACCATGGCGTGAGACAACGACTGGAGAGCCACCTGAGCTGCAGAACTCAGAGCCGTAGAAGCTTCTCCAACCGTTCCCGTCGACAGGCCACCCACTGCTGAGGTCACACCAAACGTACTCACTGGAAAGAGAGAGCACATGTTCAGGGAAAGGCGGTCCACACAGTGAAGCCTCAGCCAAACCCGAGCTAACATTAAAGGGTTACCAGTGAACATGCTGGCGTCATCTCGCTCCACCCGTGTACCATCACTGGTGGAGATACAAGTAAAGTGCAAAGGCTCCACCTCCAGGAGTCCTGTTAATGCTGTGAAGCTGCCCTCTGCTGCTGCACAGCTGCTCACTTTTCCATTCCCTGCAAAAGAAACAACATCCAAAACAAACTGAAAACAAAAAAAACTGATTCAACATTTGAGCTGCTGCTCTAAAGCTTAAAATATGTAATTCTACCACCCGGACAGAACAGCCCAAACCAACCCACCCCAGCTACTGTGTTGATGCATCATCACCCCTGCAAAATCCATCTACCAAACTGGCTAGGAAAGCAAAAACATGGTCATGGTCTATGGTCATGTGATAAGGTGTAGGAATTTGAGGAAAGATTGTTTTCAGGGATAGCTCAATCTGGACAGCTTGTGATAAACACATTAGAAGTTGGATTACAGTTAGTACAGTATGATAGCAAGACTGCCCTCAGTCCAAAGGTTTCAGAGATTAAAGCTTTTGGAAAGTTATATAAGAGCCTTGCAAGGCCGGAGATATAAACTACTCAAAAAATTAATGGAATGTTTTTGAATCAGTATAACATCAAGTCATTTAAACATCTGGGATGTTGATGTGGTCAGTAAAGTAGCAGAGGAGGTTGTTAATCAGCTTCAGCTGCTTCTTTGTGTGTGAAATTAACAGCAGCGCATTAACACTAGAGGTGCACCCCCAGAACAGGAAGGGTTTTACAGGTGGACATTTTTCCCTCCTCATCTTTTCTGGGGTTTTTTCACTAGCTTTGCATTTAGCTCGAGGAAAGTGGACACTGGGTTGTTGATACCATTTAGAAGTCTGAGCCTTCAAGTTACCCTTGTGAAATGTTATTCCACCACAAGTGTCTCCACTTCATGGGCTGCCATGAGAGGTGTACCACTAAGTGCCACCTGTACCGCAGCTGCTCGGGCTTCCTCCTGTTCCTCTGCCTACTTCTGTAGGAATAATGTGGCTGCCCCTCATCCTGTGGCAACACTGGTTTTGTCAGGTCAGTAACTTTCTGAAGCCTCGGCTCCCCGTGAATGGGCTCTCTGCGCTGGTGTGTGGATGCAAAATACACAGACCTCTCTCCATCTCACACCTCGTAACAGGTGCAACAGAGGTGCGATTGTATTTAGTTTGATGCGTGGACGGGTAGGCTCACGCAGCTTCAACTGGGAGGGCTGAATTAGAAGTTGCAAGATGCTGGATTTGACCTGCCAGCATCAAGTTTGGCATGAGACATACATGGTCCCCAGTTTAAAATGATTAATTATAGAGTAGACATTGTGAATCTGCTGACTGAAAGTTCTGCACCCTTTTTTTGCCCAGAGAGATGTCATTTGTTTCTTTAGTGCAGGGCAGACTCAGCCATCAAAACATTTTTCACTTTCACATTGCAAAGCCTGGCTGTGACGAAGGAAAGCAGTGCCTCAACACATCCAGGTTCAGGGGAAAGCCTGTTTGCACAGAAAGAAATGGCTCTGAAGCTTCAGTGCTCATACCTGAGAGGATGTCGGAGAGGTCGATCTCATCTGACTGCACGCCGATGCTGCTGTTGAAGGCATTCTTACAGGAGGAACCACTGACTTCCAGGTCAAAGAGCACCGGGTCAAACGGAGAGCTGTACAGACCGTACCTGGAAGGAATAAACGTCCAAGAAAGACGGACCAAATGAAGTGATGACACAAACTTTACTTATCCCATATTTGGGGAATTCTTCAAATGCAAATGAGAAAATATTGAGCCATGTAAATGCATTTATATCAGCAGCAGGAATAACTGCATAGAATAAAGTAGTATTTTCTGCTCTTAAACCTGAATTATACTGTGCTCATCTGTGAGTCCGCTAGGATGCACTAGAGTGACAAAATTTTGTCACACAGTGAGTACAAGAGTCCTTGTGGATGTCCATGTGTGCCTGTTTTTTTAAAACCGTATGGACTCGGCCGGACTGCTTTACATTACAATACACCAACTACGCATGCGCCTCGGGCAGCGGACTTCAATGAACGACTATTCAGCCATCAAGTCTCAAGTCATATGTACCTTTGTAACAGAGTATAACCCAGGCTCGAGAGCTGGTGTCCTGCAGGTTTTAGATGTGTCCCTGATCCAACACATCTGCATAACCTCCTCAGTATGCAGTCAAGTTCTTCAGAGTCCTGCTGATGACTTCTATATTTGACTCAGGTGTGTTGAAGCAGAGACGCATCTAAAACCTGCAGGACACCAGCCCTCGAGGCCTGGAGTTGGCCACCCCTGCTTTAGACTAAAGAGCTGCACACATACCTGGTCTGCAGCAGTGCCTCCAGTGGTGTGAGGCGGTCCTGCAGCTGCCGCGAGATGGCGGTGAGCAGGGAGGCACAAGCAGTGCTACAGCCTGCCAAGTCCTCCTCCTTCACGTAATTTAGCAACACAAAGTACCAGAACACTGAGCCTGGGAGCCCACAGAAGAACGAGAAGAAGGTAGAACATGAAGTCTGGATAATCACTAAAGGAACACAATGGAGATTGTTGGATGTTGCTCGGTCACTCACCGCCAGTTGCTGCTGCAGGCAAGTAAGGCATGTTGTCCAGCAGAGCCTTCAGAAGGCTCACGCCAAAACCCTGCTGACTTGGTTCTCCTTTCCCGTTACTGCAGCAGAAAAAAAATACATGTTATTTTCTTCAAATAAACCTAAACAATCACAAGACACCAAGACAAACTTAATGACCTTTAAGGTAAACTACAACTTTCCATTGTACTTCAGGCACAGCATGCACTACCAAAAAGAGAAGGTAATGCATGCTGTACTTCAGGTACAGCATGCATTACCTTCTCTTTATACCTTATGTGAGAAATTAACTCCACACTATGTCTCTCTCGCCTTTTCAGACAACAACAACAACAAACCTTAAACGCACTGGTCTCGTCTGCCTAACAAACACCTCAAATTATGACTTTTCTCACTGGATCACTTCAGTGAACGAGACCTGAACTGATGCACGTTAAGTTGTAAGCATCCTGCAGAGGATAAGAATTATCAGCACCTTTGAATCAAACAGGCTTCTTACCTAATACAAAGTGCAAGAAAGCGAGCACATTTGTGTGCTATACTCCGACCGGCCTCAAAGAAACACACCCGCACAATATCCGTAAGTCTAGTCCTGGTTTTCACCAGCAGGCTTTCCTTTCCTTCTTTCAGGCTAAAAAACAGGACACAGAAAGCAACACTCAACACAGTGAAATGTGAAGCTTATATATGTGATCGAAAGGTCTTGGCTAATAATGTCTAAGATTTGTGTTCTCCAGGTTGAGTTCTACCTGCACGGTCCATTGGAGAAGACCCCAGCCAGCCAGCATAAGATATCTAGGATGAGGCTTTGGGCATGCTCAGTGGCAGGGCCGCCCTCTGTTCGCTGACACAGTGCGTCCAGCAGCTTCTCGTGGAAGTCTGGGAACTGCAGCATTGCACAGCGCTGGACTCTGAAACCCACCGAACAGCAGAAAATTAACTCGTACGTACAACAAACAAAAACCAGCCATGCAAAATGGTTTTGGATAAAAACATTAAGCCCACTTCTCTCTATATAAACTTGTTGCTTGAGTGTTTAATGTTTAACATGACTGGTGTCAGCAGCACCTCAGCAGTCATCTGACCTTTCTTTGGCAACGGACGTCTTCTTGAACCTTCTGATTGTGACTGAAACTTCCTGCAGCAGGTCGCACCCTCGCAGGTTCTCGACTTTCTTCGATGGAGCCGAGGTCTCCGTCTTTGCCGCAGAGACCTTCTCCTACACACAGAAATTCACAGGTAGCAAATACATGAATGTGGCTGTGTCTGTCTGGTAGCTCCAAAGTCAACAGCACGGTTGCTTCAGTCTGCAGGTTTTAGAAAATCTTCAAATGTGCCAGAAACTTCAGACTAGTCAAGAAAATACTTTAAAGAACTAAAACGATCTGCTTTTAATGCAGGCAAACTAGGAAACAGCCTGGGTTGACAAAACATACGGACTAACGTGATGAAGTTAAACAGTTCAACAACACAGTGGCTGAAGTTACTCTGCCTGATCTTAGGGGTGGATTTATCCACAGAGCAACGAACCGCACCTTTAGAAATCTTAGAAACAGTGATTCTGTACCTTAGAGGCCTGAGCCCTTTGCAGGAGGGTGGACAGTGAGTGGGCTTTGGTGCCCTGGGGCTTAGAACTGGGCATTCTCACTACAGGGCGGGGGCTCTCCTCCATGCTCTTGTCACTCACTGCTTTAATGTGAACCAAGAAAGAGCGGTACTTTCCTCCTGCCATGCCTGCAACAAAGAGGGACCAATAATACAAGTGAGAAACAACGACACACAACTATGACTATTTACATCAGGCTGTGATCAGGGAGTGATTTCACAGAGTTTTGATCAAACAGTGAGAAATACATTGTTTATGTCCTCTCGGTGAATTCTGCAGTAAAGCTTCCAAAGTAGAAATAATACCGACTGAGCACAAAAAGAAGGGAAATGTGTGTGTGGTTTATTATTTCTTGGCTTCTTGGCAATAAATCTTATACTGTTGAAAAGTCTGTTTATTTTCCCTTAAATGAAGCCACATTTTTAAGGGAAATTTGTGCATTTGTGGGTTGAGCAGCAGAGTTGGTGGGTCCACGAAAAACCTGCCAAACAGCTGATTCTGCTACTGACTCCTGTTTGGTGTTATTTATTGGATTGGATGATTGAAGTCTGAAGAAACAAGATCTATTGTAGCATGTGGAAGAACCACACACACCCACAGCAGCCTGGCTGTGGGACGGCATCCCATTCTTCAACCAGCATTTGTTGCAAGTCCGCCAATGTGGTTCTGTTGGTCACTCCGGCACACACAGAATACCCAAGCTTATCAGTGGGCTGAGGTTAGTACTGCAGACAAGCCATTCCATCCTCCCCACTCCCAAATTCTGGAGGTAGTCTCTGATAAACCCCACTATGTGGGGGCTCAGTCCCAGACTGTTGAGACAGGGATTGCCACTGGTTCCAGAATCTCATCTTAATATCTGTCTGCACTCCAATGATGACAAGCCTGATCGTCAGTATCTCGGGTAGGAGAAGCTCGAAACAAGAGTCAATAGCAGAATCAGCTGTTTGGCATTAGCAGAGTGATTTGGCAAGTTTTTCATGGGTGTGAGCCACATACTCAACTCTGCTGCTCAACCCAGGAAGCATTGTTACAACAAAGAAAAATCGACCAAACACAAAGTTTTGTGCCAAGTTTACATGCAGACTTGGCTGATCAAGTCACTGTTCAGATAAGCTATACATTTGATTTTTAACTATTGAGTCACATTCTTCAGGTTTTGCATGGCCATATTTTAAACTGAAGTTTATTATCCTCATTCCTACGTCAGCTTGGAATGTGTTGGGACTATTGTTTTATTTTTGATCACTAATGTCACTGGAAACATAAATCTTAATTCTAAACCAGCCTGGGAGTCAGGTGGCTAATAATCTAAACCTCTTAGTCTGAAAGCCAAATCTAGGTCTCATGCTATAGATCGGGCCACAATCTCAATATGTGAGACATTTATTACCTTTAACTAGCTTGGGGCTAGTGAGGCTGAGCATTCCAGCATGACCAGAGAGGTCTAGCCCACTGGCAAGCCACACTGGACCGCACAGGATGTCCTCCTTGTGGTCCTCTAGGAATGGACACAACATGGAGCCTACAATGAGCACAGGAAACCACAATTGTATGTTTACAGGCAGTATGTAACAGTTACCAAATAAAGATTTCTAAAGCGAGTGATCATGTGAAATTAGATGTTTTGAGTGACTGTTCGCAGAGTAAACAAGTGTTGTACCTGATGTCTCCTCTATGTCCATGAACTGGATGTCCTCTGTGAAATCTTGCATGACAGGCTGGCCATTTCTCTCCCCATTTGCATGGAGGACGTTTGACAGAGGGAATGAGATCTGTCTGTCCACGGCTGTTTCTGTTCAAGAGATGAGAAGAAACATTCAGATCTATACAGTCAAATCCCTCGGATGAGAACAAAATACACAAAGACGGAAGGAAAGATCAGGAGAACACCTCCCAAATATAAAGCAGTTCTTGTGTGAAACGCTGCTGATTAAAAGCGGTTTAAAACCGTGTCCTCACCGCTGACTTTGCCGAGCCCTGGTGCTTTGTTTTTCAGCAGAGTGACCTGGATCTGAGGAATGTTGACGATGTTGGCATTGAGGACAAACTTAAAGTCGACGTGGCCCACCATGCAGGCCTTGGGCAGCACCAGTTCAAACACATGTTCATCCCAGCTAGAGCTGCAGACAAAACACAGGTCATCATTATTAAAGGAATACGTCCATGACTTTGTATCAGCTTATCACCCATTTTGAATTTCAAGTTTCAAGCTACACGCCAAATGCTCCCCAAATGACAGATGTTCCTGCTGTCAAAGGGAACAGAAATGCTTCACATGTATCAACTCCCACTGATACTGCACACTCTGTGATTGTCTCAACATTTGTACAAAAAAAAAAAGAAAATCAAAGAAAAACTACCTAAAATATATGTATGTTTATTTGGATCAGATTCACTTTACACCGTCTGTACTTGCTACCAGATCTTAAGAAGCCAAACCAATGGACCACAGCAGTAATTAAAGTGTAAAGCACTGATTACACTCCATTATGGACAAGGACACCTGGAGACCCTATGACTGAACAGTCAGTCCAGTTAATATTGATATCCGTTTGAAGTCCACCATCTGGGGCGCTGTAATGCAAATTCTCCACTGACGAGTCTGCGCAGTCAAAGAACCAGGCGGGCACACAGACATCCACAGGCTCCACGTCTGATGATGAAATTTACGTCCTTCGGACCTGAGCAGGTGCTAGTGGACTCCCAGGTCAGAAACTTATGAGCAAGGTTTTAGATACGGTACAGAAACCAAGAGTAGAAGAGTTTGCTGCACCCGTTTAATTCTAGCTTAGATTCAAATCCATCCAAACCTGAAAGAAAATACTTCCTCTGAAATCCAGGTCACACATTACTTCAGAAAGGAAATTAGAAGTAGTGTAATAATCTGATTTACTGAGTAGATTTTCTGATACATATAATGTTAAAGACATGCAATACAATATAAAATATGACTTAATATGACTTGTGTTTGTCAAGCGCTGGGGGGCATAATAATGTGACTGGAACATGTGAGAAGACCAGAGCAACTGCTTTTGAGGTTTGACCTTAACTTACATGAGAAGCAGATTCTTAAATAGATTATTTAAAATGTGCACCACTTGCTAGAGGCAGAGCTAATATATAATGGAGGCATTTCACACTAATAGCTTCACTCGGAATGTTTGCACGTTTTGACTTCACCACAAACTCAAGTTGACATTATTTAAAAGCTCCACTCGTCAATGATTTCTCTGTCTGCTTCTCCGGCTCATTCTCACTGTCATTATGTTCACATTACAGACTGCACTCAGCTCAATACCTCTGCTCCACTATGTATGTGTGAGGCGCACTCACTGCCACAGAGCAGGGAGAGATCAGTACAACCACAGGTTGAGAACAAAGAGCAGTCTGTGCTAGTGCAAATAATGAAAAAATACTTTTTTGTCTTTGATGGCAGAAGGCAACCTTTTAAACAAAGGGGTGATCTATGGAGAAAAATCTTTTCAAATCCCACAAGGAATTGTGCCTGCTCCAAGTATCAAACCAGGAATCTTTTGGCTTGTTGATAAATGTGTAAACCACTCCATCACAGAGCCGCAAGCTTGGACGCATCAGTACAGTTACTTAAACGCGCTACCTGTCACTCTGAAGTTTCCAAGTGCGAGTGTGCTGGGCTGCATCTCCATGGTGCTGCTGATGAAGGTGCTGCGGGTGGCGTCGCTGCTGTTGCTCCTGCTGCACCTCCACCCAGCACGGCGGAACTGTGGCCGAGAAGCGGGGGGTCAATGTCTCAAAGCGTGTCAGCTCCACCAGAGACATCAGAATCTCTGTGTTCAGTGGCTGGTCCACCAGTAGGTCCACTCCTACACAAAGGCCAGTTGGGGGCAGACTTGTAAACATCAACTCACAGATCTAAACTCATGCAGTAAATTACAGCGTGTCCAGTGGCAGGTCTACCTGTGATACCAGGGCTAGAAGGGTTGGAGGAGGGCTTGGCCCCCTCAAGCAGCAGTTCAGCCCCTTTAGAAAGGGGGCCATCAATAAACATGTCTCCATCATCTACATCTTCACACACACCTCCAATTTGAAGGAAATGAAGTTCTCCACCTTCAGAAGAGAGCAGAAACAAAACTGACATTAGCAACAGACACTTTTAAGAAAAGAATTCATTGACAGCGAGATTTCTGGGCACCAGTTTGGCTCATGGGTCGAGCAGCCTTATGGCTGAAACCCACTCTCCCCCTCCGTCTACTCTTCACTGCTGAACTGTCAATTTTTTTTTTAAAAATACCTAAAAATATTTCCTTAGAAAGAAAAAATATTTTTAGTTTTTCACAAGTGTTCATCCAAAGTTGGGAGAAAATCTGGGGAGAAATCTTGTTTTGATAAACAGTAAAAATGGACATGCAGTAATTTGACAGATCAATTGTTCACCCACCAAAATTCAAGGAAAACTGGCCTGCATCATCTCGGAAGTTATGTTAAATCTTATGAAAAGTAATAACTAATGGCAGGAGGTCGAATCTGTTCTCGGCCCAGTGTGGGGGAAGGTCAGTAACTCTGATTACATTAACCACCACTGTCTAAATGTACTTTGAGGTGCTTCTAACATTGCCTCTTACACACTAGTGCATCTGTGCCAGTGTTCTGGTGTAACTATCCAAATTGTGTCCTTCATTAGCTGCCCTGCAAGAAAGGAAGTTCATGCGATGCTGGCGGCTGAGAGGGTGTGTCTAATCACTGCAGACACCTGTACAGGTGTTACGGTGCCAGTAAAGCGCAGCAGCATTTATGAACTTTTGAAGAACCTTAAAGTGGAGCTATTGTGCTTTTCTTTGTTTGATACTGTTCCAGTGGAGGATGATCAAATTAAAAAGTAATTCCTGTGAGCTAAACATCCTGTGAGACTCAGCTTTTGTTGTGAGCACAGAACCCACCAGCTGTTCAACGCTTCCATTTGCAGGGGGCAGCCAATCAGAAGAAAGCTGGCTTAAAAAGACTTTACAGGGTAAACAGCTTGTTTCAGCAAGAGGGCCTAAACAGACTGAGGGGCTGCACCAAGCACAAATAGGGAATACATAAAGATCTTCATTTTTGAATAACAAAAAGCAACTATGATAGAGGCCAAAAATATTTTTTGGGCACTGGAAATTCACATAATGAGCGCCCTTTTCAAAACGTTAGATGCAAACTCAGTGACAAAGATATATATCATTCCCCAAAATCTACTTCCAGATATATTTAAAGATAAGACTGCAACAGAGACACTGTGGTAAAATTGGATATAGCTCTAAACATAGCCAATTATCTCCAAAAGGGCTGCGAACTATGGAGCACATTACAAGCTGAACTTCACAACAAAAGGTGGCAAAAATCAAATATGGACAAGAGTATCAAATAAAAAAAACTAAAGTTTTCTGCTTTAAAACAAACACAAATTAAATGTCAACAAAAATTATTACAAATTGATTTAAACACTGTGTACTGTGCAAAAGTCTTGAAGCAGCCCTCATCTCTTTGTATTTTGCTTCCAAGGAGCCGGTCACTGGCTGCGTTTTCAGGTCCTTGTGCCCGAACATTTCAGAGGAAGGTTTTGTTTGTTTGTTAAGCCACTTAACACCAACCTCCAACTCATTCAAGCACAAACAAGTGGTGCCGGGTACAACAACCCCCGACAATTGGCTAAATCGATTTTTAAAAAGATAACACAGTTTTACAGGCAATAAATTGTATCTTTGCACCAACAAGTAGATTTACAGAGCTATTAGCTGCAAACTTGGTATATTCTTTGAATGGTGTGCAGTGTGTACTTAAACAATTTGAGGTGACTGACAAGTGCAGGTCAAAAAAACTAGCAGACTTAAAAAAAAAAAAAGAAAAAAAACTTCTATCCAT
>VUQJ01014536.1:76511-88708 GCA_015108635.1 Andinoacara biseriatus
ATGATGTGACAAAGAGCCTCTGTCTGATTCTTCCTCAGCTCAAATTAAGCCTGAATGGCTCAGAGAGATTGCCCTAATAACCCATCAGCAGACACTGGTTTGTCCAAGTAAAGAGCACCAGCCACAGATCCTGCTGCACCACTACTGCTGAAGCCTCCCCTCTGCCCAGGGTGCTGTACAGCGGGACGCACAGAGAATGTAAGCCATGCTGACTCTGACCTCACTCTGACCCCACCAGTGACCGAACTCTGCCAGCCACATTACCTAGTGACAGAACACATGGCGTGGACAGTGCCCACTTGGGCCCAGTAAATGAAGCTGAGATGTGAAGAATCTGCACTGCGTGGACAGAAGAGCTGAGGAGCTATCTTCACCATGGTTGTGGGACGAGGCCAGATAAGCCTCTGGGTATGGCTCCACAGAGGTGGGTTGACTTGGCAAACCTCCTCCACATTATCAAGATCCTGTCCATAGCCAGGCACAGTGACACAGGAAGATGGTGGCTTGCTCCATGTAGCGGTTAGCTTGAAGACACAATCTGGGAACATAGGCAGGCAATTTTGACCATTTTTGGGCTACGGAGGAAGGAAAAACCCACAAACCATCACAATTTCTGAGATGTTGGAGGAGTAGGATGGACTTGGATGGAGCTGGGCCTGGACTGGGATCTAGCCAAAACTGAAACTGATCCACGCAATATCATCTAGAAAGCGTCAAACTAGCAACAGCTTTATTTTTCAGTATGCCAATGCAGTAAAAGCACACCTGGATAAAAAACAATGCAACACGATCAGTCGTGGACTGGCTCTGCAGAGCCCGGACCCGAGCATTACTGAAGCAGTAATGCCGGGATCATGGTGAGACACAAAGGAACAAAAGGCAGCCACCATCCAAAGAATGGGGCTGAAATGTTGTTCAAGAAGCCTAGAGAACTATTCCTGAAGACTACTTAAAGAAAGCTTGCCTAGGAAAATTCAGAAGAATAAAGGTGGTCATACCAAATACTGACTTTCAAGCTCTTACAATAAATTTTTTATTTTCACTGCTTTTCCATGTACGTTTGCACATTTCAGTAAATCATTGCACCCTATTCCCAAGAAAAATAGTTTTTAAAAAGGGAAGAGTGGCTTAAGACTTTTGCACAGTACTGTACATTGTCAGTTGTTTTACAACAGCCTCTTTTAACTTAAATGTTTGGATGGTTCATTGAACATAAGAATTTACACCCAAAGAGATGGAACATAAGGTGGGGCTTGCTGATTCATTAGCCCAGCGGACCTTATATGTCACGCAGCAAGAAAATAATTATATTTTAATATTTCTAGTAAATACATCAGATTTGATTGTAAAAAAAAATCCCATTTTACTCCACTGTACCATTGTTGTCCGACAACTTTCAAACACTCAATGAGCCACTTGATGACATCTTCAATCATTATTATGAACACAGTGTAGTTTGAGTCAGTCACACACAAAATATCCTTCCATCCAAGAAATCTACATAATCATATCCAAGTACTACATTTCCTTCTTTTTCAGTTACATTTTTAAATAAATCACAGTTCAGTTGTTTCAGAAAAATTAAAAAACAAAACAAAAAAGACAATAACAACCAAATAAAAAAAAATAGGGTCATGAAGACCCTGAGGTCCTGTGGACATTCATAGATTCAGTAAAATGATAGAAAACACTGGAGCATGATAGGAACAGCAAGCAGGAAGGACAGGTGATAGAACTTTATATATATATATAAAAAAAAAATCAGAGCCATTATTCTTAGCAATAATCAGTTAAACACAAAAAGATTGCTGATTTTTTTCAGCAATTGAAATAATATCTTAGAATCAGTGATTTTAAACCCTATCATGGTGGGCCCAATAAAGAATCACATAATATATTAACAATCATGTGAAAGTTCAAACAGGGTCACAGAAAAAGATATCATGTTTACAATAAACAAAAAAAAAAAACAACATATTTACTGTTTGGTGGGCCATTAGGGGTAAAAAAAAAGTCCCTCAACATTTCACAGCCACTACCAGAAAAATGTACGGCGCATTTTTCAAGAAATAAATTGCAAAGTATGCAAAGAGTCATTACTAACATATTTAGGACATTATAACCAATAACAGGGAAAAAATTACTGAACATTTTGTCTGCAATTAAGCAAAATGTGTGAAAATTTGCTATTTTTCACCCTTTTGAGGGACCCTGTGGGGCCCCCAGACAGTCAATCAGAACACCAGGCTTAACTTTTCCTCTCTGATACCCAATGAAGGAAAAGAAAAATCCACTCAGCAGTTTACATGTAATTTCTGGATGGTGCAGAGCGCACCGTGCACAAAAACGAATGACTTTAGTTCTCTGGACCGCCGGTACACAGGACTTTAATAATAATAATAATAATGATTATATTTAAAAAAAATAAAACAAAAACGCTCCGTCTAGATAGGAACCACTGTGCTTCAACATAAGAGAAACTGAGAAAGGAATTTAGTCGTGGTCCTGGTGCTTTGTTGAGATTACTATTAGGAATAGGATAGGATTGGTAGGAAACAACCTTTAACTTTGTGAACAAATTTAACAGCTCACCTATGATTTCAATGATACAGTAGATATAATTAAGTCTAAATGGAAAAATAAATAAATGTGCACACATGAAAAAAAAAATCTGATATCAGCCTGTTCATTCCAGTAGTCTCAACACTGTCTGCAAGGAAATGTGCAAAAACAGAAAAAAAGAAAAACTTACCTTTGGTGCAAGCACAAAGGCGGTCTGTCCCAGAGCAATAGGTAACTGAGACAAAGGGGTCCGTCTCCTCCACTGACCCCTCCTTTTTGGGTGGCTCCACCTTAGCCAGGACCTCCAGCGTGGACAGGTCCAGTATCATGATAAACCCAGCTCGTGTGGTGACCACCAGGTGGCCCAGGCCTGTCACCTCTAGCCGCTTGGAGTCTTTGTGGATGGAGGCAGAGGTGGAGGGACTGGTGACAGTAGCACTGCTGCTGGTGGTAGCTGCTCCACATGCAGTCCCTGTTCCAGAGTCAGCAGAGCCTGCCGGGCCAATTCCAAGCCCAGAAGTGCTATTTTTTGGAGTTGTTGGGAGAGCCTCGTCAGGAGCCTCTTCACTGTCATCCTCCCTGCTATCAAGCACATCAGGAGGAAGCAAGATGAGTGAGGTGATTGCATCCCGAGAGTCCCAGATCTGCTGTACCTTGATGGGTTCCTCATCCAAGGTAACAATACGGGTGGAGTAGTTCAGCTTGTATAGTGCAAGATATCCCCCTCCACTCCCACCACTTGGGGACCTCTGCTGCTGATGGTCTCCTGGGGGAAGGATTAGAGGTGTCTGAGGTGGTGACCCCCCTGGGTGGTGGCCTTCCACCCCATTGGCCACTGGGTGTAAGGGGTCCCCTTTTCGTTGGCTGCAGAGCGCAGAATGCAGGCGGTTGAGATTGTTGAGGGCTTCCACTTGGTTTGTAGCGCTCAGAGACTCAGAGCCACATGGCTGCAGGGCAACCAGCAGATGCACACCGTCCCAGCAGGGTGTGATCGAGTCCACATAAAGATTCTCCTCTTCGAGCTGTTTGGGCAGCCTCAAGCACTGTACCAGTGCTCCAGGTCGAGGCGGGTTGGAGACTGTCGCTGCAGCCAGTGTGCTCCATTTTTCCATATGACCATCCAAACCTGCCAGATTGGCAGCATCAGCAAACTGTTGAATGTAAGTAATAGGAGGATCCTGAAGAAGAAGCTGCTCGTGCGTGTCGAACTCCATCTCTATGATTTGTGGCACAGTGAAGCCCTCCTCGTGGAGCCCCTTGCTCATTAGGTTATTCATCTGAGCAAAGACCTGCCCTGAGGACTTGTCATCCACCTCTCTGATACTGTATAGCAACAGCACAGGTACAGTCCTGCGCACAGCTGGCAGAGAAGAGGGGCTAGCAGGTTGGGAACCTGCTAAGTTAGAGAAGCCCTGCTGCTCCTGTGCTGCAGGCTGGGGATTGCAGGTCTCTATCTCCATAAGACCCTGTTCCTGTAGAGGTGCAGGGTGGAAGGGCTCAGAACCCTGAGTCCTAAGTGGACCATCTGTGGTCCGACGTGTTGTAGCTGTGGTTGTGGTTGTGGTTGAGGGTCGAGCCACGGGGATGCTGGATGCTGAGCGATAGCTAAGAAGGCCTCCGGCCAACAGGCAGGGAAAGGGAATGTTATGGTGGTCAGGGCCCTTGTCTTTTGTTTTGGCCTGGTTATGGACCTTGGTTTGGTTTAACGTGGGGTTGGCACCTAGCTCCTCCAAGTCCTTGACAGTGTCCTCCAACACACTGGCCACTACCTCCCATTGAAGCTTCTCGGGCTGTTGGAGTACACTCAGCGCCGTCACCCCTAGGCTTACGTCCATGCTCTCCCACTGGGACGGCTGGCCTGAAAAAGAAGAAACAAAAGGTCTGAAGTTTGTCTGGTGTAATATGACACCAGTAATTCAAACACTATTATATAAATAAAGCTGGGAGCACAACACCCACAGAAGAAAAAGAAATGCATCTAATGATGGTCATGATTTCAGAATAATTAAAACAATTTGATGGCTATTCAACACTGAAAAGTCTACAATTATTTTTTGTCCTGTAATATGTACAACTGGTAAGTAGTGTCATGGACCACTACTGCCAAAAGGTGATGCCTAGAAGATGTCTGCTGGCCATCATCAAAAAACAAAAAATAGAACACGTTAAATACCACATTCTGCACTGATGAAATGTGTGAAACGCAAATAAGAGAAACTTGTAAAGTCAAAGGCACCATCAAAAATGTCTAAATTAAACTATATTAATGTCAAATGCAAAAGTATTTTTGCTTAAAATGTCCACTGCTGATAGCGTCTTTGCGCCGTTACAAAAAGGACACCAGCGGCCCTCAGAAAACACACGTTCCAATTCAATTCAATTTTATTTAAAAACAGTCGCCTCAAGGCGCTTTATATTTTACGGTAAAGACCGTACAACCAGAGAGAGAAAACCCCAACAATCAGACAACCCCTATGAGCAGCGCTTGGTGACAGTGGGAATGAAAAACTCCCTTCTAACAGGAAGAAATCTCCAGCAGAACCAGGCTCAGGGAGGGGCAGCCATCTCCTGAGATCGGTTGGGGATGCGGGGAAAAGAAGAGAACAGAGGAAGATAGGACAAAAGACACTGTGGAAGAAAGGTGTAATAATAAGTAATGATTAAATGCAAGTGTCTGTACCTGTTACCGACTCTGACCGGGAATGCTCATCGCTGTCTGAATCCTCCAACTGGTCATCACTGGAAGAGAACAAGTAAAAAAAAAATCATGACTAATATTAGAAAACTAAGAACCGAGTGTTTGCCTTTCACTGACAGAGTTAAATCAATCCTGTTATTTTACTTTTATTTCATTGTTTTTTTAAACTGTCATCCCCTCGGTTTTTGATATAACAAAAGCAATGCTCTTGCTAAACTGTCATCTTTCATGTCACAAACAAGTCTTTAATCAGCTACTTACAGCTCAACAAACCCATCAGGTCAATGTTCACCACAAACATCACAAGCAGCAGCTGGAACTGGACACTCAAGGAAGTTTCTGGTACAAACAGTACCTAACCCCCATCCTCCACTAGCTCATTTTTATATTATATTTACATATTTTTTATTTCTTTTTTGGTCTAGGCTTTATCCTAACATTTTATTGAGTTCATTTGTGAAAACCACTTATTTATCATATTAACCCTATAAAGCCAAATGTGGCGTAATTGTGGTAATTCAAAGTGCGTTTGACCAGACGTGTCAGCAGTGATACGCTTGGTTTTAAGCAGCTGTTCATGGCAGGTGAGCTCAGGTAACAGGTGCATCAGTGGCGATCGCCCTGTGTTACAGGGTTAAATCTCCATACAAACATGCCAGAACAAATAAGTTTCCTCTCAATTTCCATACGCCCATCCAACCCAGTCAGGAACATTCTCACCACTGGGAATATTCTGGTAAAGGCGAAGGAGCTGTCTGCTCAGGCCTGCAGTCCATGTGTGAACACAGATTTAGAGACTGTTTGAAGTTGATGGTATAACAATGAGCGTCAGACCTGTAGCTGTACACAACACCAGCACAAATCAGTATTAATCATGTGTTATCACAATTTTTTTAATTTAAAATTACAACACAATTTCTTAGGGTTTTTTGCAATTATATACATCACAAAAGTTACTGAAGTGACAATATCTTAATAGCACAGGAGCAAACCACATTTCTAAACTTGAAAAACACCAGCTGTTGGCTCAGAATCATCTTGGTTTTTGGTATTTCAACTGCTGCAACAAACAAACTTCCCAAATATGACATCAATAATGTATTTCTCATCATCATCCCTCCATGATTATCTGGGCTGAACTCCTCTAAGCCTTCGTATCCTTTTATCTCTCATCACTGTAAAATGATTATTAGTCATCAATGATTTTTTTGAGTTTAAACAAATTAAAATATGTTTTGTTCTTTGTGTGTTTTACCTGTCTCCCTCTAGCTTGGGTAGGTCAGAGCAGGAGGACGACTCTTCTAACCAGGCCAGAGTTGGTCTCCGAGACTCGGTCAGAGCCTGCTGGCCCTGCTCACCGCTGGACAGGATCAGCTGCCTCAGGATGGCTGGGTCATACGGGTTGATGTCAAACTTTAAGTGTACCTGTTCAACACAAGAACACTTTTTAATCTGGGGACAATATTAACATTTAGTGTTACAAAGGGCTAGGCAATTTTGAGGAGTGGGGGAAGTCCCCCCATATCAGTCAATATTGATGTATATCAATATAAATCAAATCACCATTTCTGTCAAGCTTAACGGTTCCTTTTAACGCCTAACTGAAGATACAAGTTTAATTTTAATTTAAATATTTCATTCCTGTCAGTTAAACACGATAAATATACGACACAACATTGTATAACTGTAGGTATAGAAAATCTCAATTGGGAAAACACCACAAATAAATAGCCAAAGAAATTCTGTATATATCCTCAGTACAAATTCAAGAAACTTTCAAATGTAGACAAAACATAAACAAACTGACATTTTCACCTCTAGTCCAAAACTCAACCACTCATCAATGAACTGATCGGCTCAAGCAATGAATTAATTTAAGAAGTGCAGCACGGTCTCAATGAAGTGGATCAAATCCAATATGGTAAGTATGTAAACTCCATGTGTAGCTGGGAACGTGTCATTTGAGAGTTTTTGGCCAGGAAATTAGTGACTATAATCAATTACTTTTCTTTTTTCTTCCTTTCTTAGATACTCAACAGTGAAGACAGACCAGAAAACGGGGAGAGTTTAATTGGCTGCTTAAATCCAACATGTCCGACTGGGATCAGGTCTTTTACAATAAGGAATGCTGCTGCATTCGCGATATCACCGTCTTTGTTTGCGTCATAAGAGCCGGGGAGAAACTGTCTGGGACTGTAAGGTCATGTATTGCATTGGTCAACTGTGCATGGATGGCACTACCTCAGATAATAAAAACGATTTGTGGTGTTACCTCCTTTAATGGAAACATGATTTTAACAGTTTGCAGCGTATGCTATTCTGCTTCTTTGTCGGATTTTAAATAGCCAAAATCTCTCCACACTACTGAATTCCTCAGACTCTTATTTTCCAGTGTCCTTGTCATTTGAGCCTTGGGCTGTGTCCACTGGGATGTCACTCAAGTTTTCCTTCCTATATTCTGCCGTCATTTTGTCTTGTATCTCGCTCACACTCCTAACACACTGGTGTGTATGGCTGCAGTAGCCCAAACATTAGCACATGTGCTGCTGCTCCATCAACTTTATATTGACGATGTCTGATCATGATTATCTTTATCCTTTGATCACCCGGCCCTAGTGTCACGCTCTCATGCATTCTCTGGTCACTGTGCTGACCTTCATCATTTTGGAGACGTCCCAGATGCAGATTTTGCCCCGCTTGGTGGCAGCAGCCAGGAACTGCGGGCAGCTGCCGAAACCATAGCAGGCGATCTTGTCTGAACTGTCAGGGCTGTTGGGAAACTGGGCAGGTGTGGTCGCCAGTGTCACAGACAGCGGGACGTTCTGTGTGTGCTCTCCCTTCACAAATGGACAATTGGGAGAATGCCGCTCATGTTCAGACCTGTGAGAATGTGAAAAGTTTGCCATTATTCTTACGTTGTGAGTAAGATGCATACAAAGACCAGGTTAGCTCCATGGCTACATAGATGTGTAATTAATGATCCACTCACCAGGGTTCATCTGTTGGTTCCCAACAGACCAGACACACGCTGCAGGTGAAACACATGGCTCTGTCATCCCCTGTCGAGGCAGGCTGCAGAAACACAGTGGGTGTGTGTGTGTGGGTGGGGAGTCAATTTCAATTAACATTTATTTTCTGTGCTGTCCAGGCTTCTTTGTAGAGAATGTAGAGTTTGTTTTTTTCAACACCTGCTGCACAAAGATGGTTTCTGCTAATATCACTTCAATATTTAGCAGTTAGAGCAGCAAGGCCACCTGTGCATACAAAGCCCATTTATCAGTGATCAGCTCACATAGAAACAATACAGACTGCAGCCAATCTATTTTCATCAATAATTTCTCCTGACTGGTAGTATCAAATAATCACCTACATGAAAATATTCCTCTTGAGATAATCTTTGTTTCAATATAAAGAAACAAAGAAGAGAAGAAACAAAGTTTTTTAGGAAGTCAGACTCCAGAGTTATTCATTTTTTTTGTGTAAAAATTAAAAAAAATTTTAATGCAACACAATCAGCAAAAAGATAAAAGTCTAAAGATTATTGTGTGCAGTGGCCGTGTCATGGTCAAAATGAATTTGGTTTACTTGGTACAGCTGTTGAATATTCAAGCATGTTTGCAATTGTGGTAATAGCCTGATTGCTTATAGTTTGGTGGGAAAAGTTGTGCCATTAGCTGCAGTTGGTAAAAATAGTGTATGGGGTGAGTTTTTAATTCAAGTGTTGCAATATTTCCTCAAAAACATCCCTCTTTAATATTTCCATCTAGTCACTGCATTCTGTCATAAGCAGAGTCTCTTCCCTGATAAATTTCTATTACTCTGAATCTGAGAATATTAACTTTGACCAATTTTGATATTTTTTGTCCATAGCTTTGTAACCCCTTGAGCAATTAAAAAAAAATCTAAAAGCATCAGATTTGTCTTCAATTGCTCTATTTTTAAACATAATTTTAAAAATGAATAAATCTGTCTTGGAACTTAGAGCCGATTCTTTACCACTGATGTTCACGTGCGAAGCTTTCATAGCTTTAGTTGGTGCAACATTAAAGCTAGCCGGATTTAACAGAGCTGTGTCCACGGTTACACACTGTTAGATGAGCCCATATTTGTTCCTTTAACTGAATAATCTTACGGTATACCAACATCCTCCACTGTGCATGCAAATCCTTCTTTTGACTGCATGCAAATATTGTGAATGCATGTGAGAATAAACAGATGGGAACCACATGTGTGCATATAACTTTGCTCCTCTGAGCTGAGAGACATTCTCACAGAACCCACCTGGTGGTAAAACCCTGCTTGCGCCATTGGATCAGGCTGAGCCCACCTGTACCCAGCATGTGGCCATGATGTGAATGTTTCCCTCCTGTTGGCCTCGCTGTACATTAGGGATCTGCAGAGAACAACCACCTTTAGAATCACACCTGCCACTCTATATCCTGGTGTAGACTGCATCTGTTTTGTCCTGGACTACATGTGAGAACTTCATCACGTGGCTGCTCTTCATTCTTCAAGAATCATGATCCCTGACAAAAACCATAAACTATAAATATAAAACACAACTGTAGCCACCATGACATCACCCATGGGATTTTTCCAACTCTCAACATTGAGTTTTTTGGTATCTGCCATGTTCTCTGAAGCAGAAGTGACCATACTTGAACAAGGCTGAGTAATAGCACTATTCTTAGCCTAGCAGACAGCTATTGGCTACAGCTGCCTGTGGCGGCACACTGGTCATTTAAAGCAGCCTTTACTTTACACCTTACCAGTATCCAAATGAGGGAATTAATTTTTTTTGATACTGTAAAGTTAGGCATTTTAGCACGGGAGTCTATGGGAACATAGTCTCTGCAATTTTTGGTACTCTGGCTTCATTTTTCAGTCCTGGAAGTTGCTGCTTACATAAAATGTTTGAATGCTACATGTAACAGGATAATAAATGTTAAAAGCTTTTTTTTTTTGGCTGTACCAACATTGCCAAAAGCAAAATTTTGCCCCAAAACAAATTAATATTATTTTTTCACGTAACTATTCTTACTGTTATTATTTGAATATATAACTACAGATGCAAAATGTTTACTCAGAATAAAGTGTAAATTACCTGAATATCCATTTAATTTACACTGCACTAACAAAGAGTACAAGATGACACAAAGCTTGCTTTCACCTATCTACAGAGCGCCCAGGGCCCACTCCAAGCTCAGGTCTGGCGCTTGACAAGAGGTAGGAGAGCCTGTCCATGATGGATGAGGCCACAGACAAGGCAGCTACGTTCTGGTTGATCTTCTTCAGCTCGTTGACAATTGCACTTGCCACGAGCTTCAGCACGTGGTGGGGAAGATGAAAGGTCACTGTTGCCCACTGAGATTAGAAGCAGAGGGAAAGAAGACAGACAGGTATGATCATAGTCACAGGAAAGAGATGGGTCTATATATAATCACATTATCTGAAACAAAACAACAGTAATGCAGCATCAAGATTAAAGAATGGTCTTGGTGGCCCATTCACACCTGGGTCAGAACTGCAGTCTTAGATAGTGAGAAAACCAAGTGATAAAAATAAATATAGCTACAATTAAGGAGAAACTTCTTTACGATTTTCATTTCACAATAACTTAAAAAAAAAAAATCAATACAAATGTTTAAAAATTAAATAAAATAATAGCAGTCACAAACGGGTCTCATCCAGGTCAGAAAAATCTGATCTGACATAAATGTGAGATGTCATAGCTGATTTTGAGATAATTGGCTGGCAGCTGTCCCACTGCAGCACCAAAGAAAAGGTGCTGCAGTGGGACAGCTGCCAGCAGCAGCTTTGTCCTGCAGTGAACAACTACTCCTAAACATCCAGCCACTTCCGCTTATCCTTTTCAGGGTCTAAGCTGGAGCCTATCCCAGCTGCCATAGGGCGAGAGGCAGGGTACACCCTGGACAGGTCACCAGCCTGTCGCAGGGCCAACACAGAATCACAGACAACCATTCACACTCACACTTATGGGCAATTTAAGTTGCAAATTACCCCAACCCCAGTAAGTGTATGTCTTTGGACATGTGGGAGGCGACCGGAGTAACCACGCAGACACAGGGAGAACATGCAAACTCCACACAGAGAGGCCCGAGCCAAGGTGCAATCGAACCTTTCAGATGTTATTCCAACTGTGAGGCAGCAGTGCTAACCACTGCTGCCCTGTTTACAACCACACAACATCTCAGCTTTGTGAGCATTAACAAGTCTTTTTCTCAACTCTGAACTGTCTCAAGTGACAGCTCAAAGTTTTTACAGCCCTCAGTTTTTACTTGATTTTACACACCGTGAGCATTACAAAGTTAAAGCTCATCACTGCACTGCAGGTGTTTGTGCTATAGCTCAATAAAAAGGTTTTTTTCCATGGCGCTAATAATTCTGAACCTGGTAATTATTGTGTGCAAATAGAAATAATGTTTGCTTTCTAAAGAAAATTAGTATGTTTACACTATTCTGAAAATCCTTTGCTGTGTTAGGACAAAAACTACACTAAATCCTGAACCACAGCAAACAACAAGCTTTGGGGCAATAGTTGAGAACTGGGTAACCAGTGAGGAGGGGTCCACCGACTGAAACACAAAGTATCATCTTTATGATTACACCTCACACTCTCGTTCAAACTGATAAAGTTGACTTCTAAAAAACCAAGTCCAGTCAACTTTATCTGAAAAATATATTTTCGTGCATTTGTCGACAGCCATCTTGAAAATGTCTACCATCCTGAGCTCTCAAATGGACATTATCAAAAAGTAACTATAAAATAACATATGTACCAAGTTTGTGAATAAGTTCCCTGTAATGTTATCTGCTGCACTGCTGGGAGTTGTGCACCGTCTGTGCTTCTGCTTCACGTCCAAATGACTGCCTCAGATCATTTTTGCACATTTATCTGTTGCACATTCATGCTACA
>VUQJ01014536.1:88728-105357 GCA_015108635.1 Andinoacara biseriatus
GGGTTGTGAAAGGGGGGGGGGGGGGGGGCACCGAGGTCCTGTCATATTTATAAAACCGCTTTGTGACATGGCGCATTATCCTGCTGGATACAGCCAAAAAAAGATGCTGAACTGTGGCTATAAAGAGATGCAAACGATTAGCAACAATATTCAGAAAAATGTGGCATTCGAATCAAATGTGCAGACACATTCCCGATGCTATTACACCAGCACAAATCACGTGACCCTAGACTAACCTTGGTTATGCTGCTACAGGCTCAGCCTGTTGGGATGCACCTCATCTTCATGACACATGTATTTGTGTCACCATTATCCTCCTGAGACCCTTCGTCCACATATGGGGACATTACATTTTGGCTTTGCTGCACCTTATACTTCATTGTGCTCAATAGTGTTTTATACAGTCATGTTGTTTTTGTTGTGTTGTGCTATAAAAGTATGTAACAACTGGGTAACAAGATACAACTTCTTATTCAAACAGGAAGCTTAGTTTATACACATATCAGGTCCATCTAATCACAAATATCTAGGAGAAATTAAAAATGCATTGCAAGCAGGAGCTCGGGTCTCAGGACGTTAAATCTAATTAACTTTTGTTTACTTTCACACACAGTTTTTACGCCTGGCTCAGCTAAAGGTCTCCTGTTAAAACAGAATTCTTCTTCCCCACTATCACCCAATCAGTTACTCAGAGGGGATCATAGTATTGTTGAGGTCTGCGCACTCAAATATTGTAGGATCTTTGCCTTTCAATAAAAAAAAACACTTGAGATGATTGTTTCTGTGAACAGGTGCCTTTTAAATGAAAGTGATTCACCTTTAGCTTGACTGCAACCAAGAGTCACAGCAGACATGAACAACAGCGAAACATTCTCCTGTTTCATAGCTTTAATGACTATGGTCAGCACAATCTGATCTGTTTTATATGTTACTATACCCTCACATAGAACACATCATTTCTAGTGGTAAAGAACATGTTTGCAGTGGATTTTTCCTGGACATGAGGAGGGACAACTACAGCCAATGTTCAAACATCCGGAGTTCATGTGGGGGTTTTACTCACCTTGGCCACTTTGTGATTGGCTGCTGTCTCGTGTGAGGTATTCTTCAGGCCTTCTTTGAGCTGGGTGATAAAAAGTTCATAGCCCTCAGTGTTCGACACATCAATCTTTTCCTGACAGGCTGACAGTATCTGCTGGGCCTGAATACACACACAAACACACACATTAGTTTTGACACACACATACATACGTGGTAAGAGAACTCTGATCCAAGTTTGTGGCATTTTGTGAAGTCTTGTGTTGAAACTGAAACATCTGCTTAGCGGATAAGTGGCCCTATTTCGTTCACATGACTTGGGCTTAAGAGTGTTGTTGCTTCTGGTTTTCGTGCATGAGTTTCTTACACTGCTGCTGAGTCAGACACTGGTTCTCCCATCGTAATAAATTAATGGCTTCATGGCATGTTCCTGCCATTTTGGGGAGTATTGTGGTATGAGTCATGCGTCAGTCTGCAGAACCACTGTGTTTGAACTGTTTCAGTAGTGAATAATTCAGCTACAATTTATGGATGAAAACTGTCACAAATCAAAAAACAAAGAAACATAAATAATGACGTCCAAATTGTGTCAAACTGATATTATCGTTTCCCACAAATTTGGATTCAGTTTATGGCAGAGAAGGATGAAAGGAAACATATGAACATGTGCACAAGTTAAATGAAACTAATGAAACTGCAAGAGGCAGGGTACACCCTGTACAGGTTGCCAGCCTGTCGCAGGGCCAACACAGACAGAAAAACCATTTACAGCTATGGGCAATTTAGATTAACCTAACAACAGTAAGTGCATGTCTTTGGACTGTGGGAGGAAACCCACGTAGACACGGGGAGAACATGCAAACCCCACACAGAGAGAGGCCCGGGCCAAGGTGGAATCATTCTAACTGTGAGGCAGCAGTGCTAACCACCGTGCTGTTACAGATGCTGGACTATACTGTACTGTTTTTGTTAGATCTGAGTTCACACAATCATATTCAATAGGTTACATGAGGTGGTGGGTCAGTATTAGACTGGTTTAAATTTTACCTCACAGTCAAAAGTTTTTCTGTCTCCATCACTGCTGGTCAGAAAAGGCTGCGGTGTTCCACAGGGACCATTTTTGGGACATACTGTTTAACTTGTACATTTTGCCTCTCGGACAGATAAATATTCGTTTTAAAAGATGTTCCTACCATTTGTACACAGATGAAACCAAACTGTCCTGTTCTTTCCACCTAACAAGCTTTCCAAACTAGCTGATCTACATACTTGTTTGACTGCCATCAAGTCTTGATTAATGTTCTACACTTAAATTATTACAAAACAAAAGTCTTACCACTGCCCATGAAGTGGTAAGAGTATCAGGTATCAAACAATGGCTTGGATATCTAAACTCTAAACTAAATCTAGCTTGTGTAATCTTGGTGTTATCCTGGACAGTTCTCTCTCTTTAAGCTGTTATGTCGGGAACCTGACTCAGTCCCTCCCAATCAAGGGAACATTTCTAAAGGTGGAATTGGTGCAAATTGTTGCTTTCATCTTTTATTGTGTAGACTACTGCAACTCCCTATTTACCTGTCTTAACAAATCAGCTTTAAATCTTTTACAATCTGTCTAAAATTCAGCTGCATGTCTTAATTCCATGAAGAGATCTCATCCATCCATCATTTCCCGCTTACCCTCTCAGGGTCGTGGGGAAGAGATCTCATATCTCTCCAATTTAAAAATCATTCATTCCTTCGTTTTACTGGTTCAGAGGTAACTTCATGCAGATTGGTTTTATTTTAACAGTAATTATTACAATAACATGCAGTAAATATTTCAGGGCAGGTGGAACTGTCCGCAGAGTCAGAATCATAAACTATAGATTTTATTTTATAAAGATAATAAATCTGTCCAGTGATTGGCATGTCTGTCCTCACATTGATCTGAATGACTGATCAGTTATAAAGGTGCTCATGTTAAATATAATAAATAGATAAACTAATAGCTAAGTAGGATTTTAATGTCTGTAAAGATGTAAACTTCTCCAAACGTTATCCAATACGAGTTTCAGTATTCAGTGTATGAACAGGGTTAATACAGGAATCCTACAGTTCAATTTACTACCTTTTACTGCCCATTTTTACTACCTCTACAATATTTTTACTATCAGCACAAAATCGAGCATCAACCTTTTTTGGTGTGGCTGTGGATTCACAGCACTAAGCCAATAAGATGATCGCCCGTCTCTCACCAAAGACAAAACTTTATCCCACTTACTTTAAGGTGTAACTGTGACTTTGTCTGGACTAAGACCTCACACACATTAACATTTCAAACACATTTCAAGAAGACAGGAAATTGGTTTTTTTAGGAATATAAACAAAATGCAATGAAATTCAAGTTTCCCAATAGAATATTGGGAAACTGGTTTGCTGCTGAGGTGTGACGGCGATACTTGTGCTCGTAGCTGACCTTGAGGTTGCAGTTGCAGTGATTTGTGTAGCACCAAAAAACGAAATAGGGATCTGCTGCCCGTCTGCGAATCCGCTGCTGGTGAACGGTGGATGCTCGGTGTGATTTGATCACCGTCACATCATTCTAGGTTAAAATTTAGATTTTTTCTGCACACTTTACAAAACGCCTCTCAATCAATACCCATGACTGTCTTAACCCCTCTGGGGTCCGGGGTATATTTGGCCATTTTTGACTACTTTTGTTTTTAGCTTTATAGTTGACCTTAGAAGCTGTTTACCTTGCCTTGTTTGGTATTATTATAAAAAAAAATTATTTTTTTCAGTAAAAATCACAAACGTGCTTAACAAATTATTTTTTACAACTTAAAATATACTTAAAAGTATAAGTCGGAAAGGAAAGGACTCGTTTTTCTGTACAACTATTTGCAGAGAATCAGGACTCACATTAAGATGCTGGACAAATTATTTCTGCCACCTCAAAAAACAGTTTCTGTCCTCCAGCAGACCGAGGGGTCCATCACAGCCAAAACTTGCCGGTAATGTTTTCTCTTTTACCACCTTTACACCTGTTCCTCAGCACCCAAATGCATCGTGTTACCGCATCCTTTTCTGATTGGTTGATATGGTGCATTTTTCCACCAATAGGAAACGGGTTGTCGGGAACTGTTTTGTTTTTATTAGCAAGGACTTTCTGTCCTCACGTCTTCACCGTTTATTTCTGCACAAAACGCACATCGAAGGTGAGGACAATATACAGGAAAAAGCATGGCATAAATTATTGGGCATAACTCTGGTTTTACTTGGGTTATCAACGTAATTTAATAACTGGTACGCAGTTTGAAGTCTGCACTTTCGATTCATGGCAGCAGCGTCCCGATGCTTCGTCATCTAAAATCAGCAATGTCATTTTGACACGCTGGCGCATCCATAGACTCCAGTGGGTTTTAAGCCAGTCTTTGAATGCCGGGTCATCGAGCCAAAGTTGTGAAAACTTACATTTTCCCATAACGAGGTGCAAAATGACTCGCTAGTCTCAACATATTAAGCGGTTGCAGCACTGCGCATGCGCACAGCAGATCGGACAGTGGAACTTATCGAGTCTATCAACGTCAGCTCAGGTCCTGCTGAGTAGTTTTATTTTTATACAGATTTTATAGCTAAACAGACTTAAAACAAAAAGTCTGCATCAATGGAAAAGTCAAAATATATTGAAGGAGTGATGAAAAATTTACTACAATGTCAAATTATTTATTACCAAGTCAATTCTGTTACTACATTTTACTAGCCTTAATTTGAGCTCATTGAATTTTCTACCTTTTACTACCGTGTGGAAACCCTGATGAAGGAGGAACTGAGAAAAAAAGTCAGACAAGTGCTTCAAGTGCAACAAACTCGGTTTGTTGACGCAAACCTGCAGAATCTCTTACCATGGTAACTAAGCCATTATTAGCCAGAAAAAACTCAATTTCTGTAACAGAAAAAGTTACAAAGTTTCATCTCAGGGTTAAGAAACTCAGTTTTCAATAAGCCCATTTTCTGAAACAGACCAGATGTCCATGCACACAGTGAACCAAAGGCAAATATTTTCTCTCACCTCAGTAACCGGCAGCTCCAGCTGAACCATATCCTCAGGCTTTCCCACTGGTGGCTGGAGGGCTGTGTCCAGGAGCAGAATGCCGTTCAGGTCCTTCCTGCATCCCACTGCATAGTCGTCCACGAAGAGCACCTTGTCCACTGCGGGAAAGTACTGACACCTGACACGACCGCCAGGTTTAGCTGGGACAGAGAACAGATAGTACACAGTGTGAGGAGGAGTGAAGGAGAAAAGTCACACAGTCACTGTTTGTGTGTCAGTTGTGTGTGAAACATGTTGGAAACAATTCATATATTTATATGTTCAAGCCTCCATTAGAATAAATGCAATCGATATTTTCATGACATTCCCTTGATTCCTCTTGGTAGCATCTTATTCACTTTATGCATGAAGCTTCCTTTATTCCCCTCCCTCTGATCCTCATCACCAGGGTTGTGGATCTATGCTTAGCTTGCATGTGCTCCTTCAAAATGGGAAGCAGAGCTCCTTAGGGCCCCATTATACCCGCCCCATGGTGTCTGGCAAAAGGCACCATATAACAAAGTTGATGTCAAATTGAAATCGTATCTACTGTCGCAAGCCATTTTCTGCCAGTCGTGCATGTCTCAATTTTTGTAACCTGGCACGTTGTGCTGCTACCATTGCACTGAAAACACGAGTGCACAATATTGTCAGTTTTTACTTCTGTTTCAATAAAAGATTATACAGATGGAGATGTTGCCACAAAATACTCAACCACAGCGATGCACGTGGTTACAAAAATTGAGAGGTGCACGATCAGCCAAAGCTGTAACCAAGCGGCCGCTTGCACCAGCAGATGTAACTTGACGTACAGCGTTGGTGGCCGGGGAGGACAGTGAACACAGTTAGAGCTTACAGACATTTATCATTGCACACCAAAAAAAAAAATGCTGCCACCATATTAACGGAGCAGAATGTTGCAATGAACACACCCCACTAGTACATCTGCATGGTAAGGATTAATTGGGAGAGAAACACTGCAAATGTATTAGGGAAAAGCAGCACCATATCTTACATTGTTTATTTGAAAAATTAAAAGTTGGTAAAATGTGTTATTGTGTGACGTGTGTAAACTCTGGACATAACCTCTGGATCTTCAGTGGTTACTACACCCCAGGAATCAAACTGCCCATCATGATGTCATGCAATAATTCTCAGCAAATAGAAACTTTCCAGCGCGAAAAGATAAGTAAATAAACATATTTCCATCGTGTGTGCTTTAATAACTCTAATCCCAAAATAACTTATTAAAAAGAAAGTGCTCTGAACTCAATCTTTAACAGCTGGACTGAGGTCTTTGTGAAACAGGTGTTAGGTCAACTTCAAAGAAGTATAACAGGATTGACTACTTGGCTGTGGTATTTCCAGCTATTTTTATCCTTATCCGCAACAGAGTATAATCATGACTTGAGAAGGTGTGTATACTAAAGGAGTTATCCTTCATATGATGCATACAAGGCAAAACAATGAGCATTTGAATATCAGCAGGCTCCAATTCATTTACTGCAGCACAGACCAAAACAAAAGGAAAATAAATCTTCAGGTTTTTCTAACCTGAAGTAAAAAAGAAGAATTCAAACAGCTGACAGACAACAAATGCATGAGCAAATCAGCTCTTATATTGAAGCACTTGTTTTCTCTCCTGCTTTACATCTCAGTCCCGATTACCTGTTTCACACAGATGACAGTGTTTGGTCAAAGTGGAATACTCACAGACTGGAGTGGTTGCTCTAGAAGAGGGGCTACAACTAGTCTAGAGGTGCATAGCAGTCACATCAATTAAACAGCAAACTTTAATTGTTTGACAGATTTCCATGTTTATTCTGGGCATGGAGCAGGTGGGTGCAGATGAAACACACAGACGTAAATATGTTCTGAAGGCTTTGATGAGGCATTTTTTTGGTAGAGAAAAATGTATACAATGTCTATGCAGAAACAGGAGAAAAGGGACTAATAACACACTTTTTTCCATCTCATGACACTCTCAATACTACGCAATAGGGCTGCAACAATTAGTGTAGGAACTCGAATAATTTAATTATAAAAAATCCTTGACACAAATGCGTCGCTTCGATGCTTCATTTAAACTCAGGTGTCTCAATGTAAGTGGCGCATTTCACCCACATTAGCAGCATTAAAGTTCTCCATCACTGCGACGGATTTCCATCTTTTAGGAAAAAAATGACCCTTTAACACAGAGCGGATCATCGCCGAAATGTTTTTCCACGCCTCCACTGCTCTCTACAACCGTTCGTTAACGACGGAAACCCCCCGGTGACCCATTCGGTAGCAAGGGGCTCCGCCAAAATATTTTTCATGCTATAATCACTGACTAGCGACTAAAAATAGATCTGCAATAGAAACATATTTATGATTGTGAATACAAAGCATTACAACATTACACTCCTGCAGCCCCCAGTTTTTCAACAAAAACACTGATAACACAACAGCAGGCAAAGGAAACATTTAGCGTCTAAAGCAGCAGCACTTGTTCCTGTAACCACCATTAAACCTTTACTGGGAAGCAGCTGGAGGTCCTTCATCAACCACCTGATCAGCAGCATGAACAACAGAGAACTTTGTAGCTGCTCCATCCACTGCTGTTTGTTTCACACAGAGAAAAACTGCAGTTAAGCTACAGAAGTTAAAATATGCAGATGAATTGTTAATAAGACAGAAATATTTATCAGATTACTTGATTGATTGATGGAATAAATCAATAGAATACTCGATTACTAAAATAATCGATAATTGCTTGCAGCCCTATATACACTATGGTAAATGGACTAGTTCTTATATAGTGCTTTTCAGCTCTAACTGAGCACACACAGCACTTATACAACACGTTTACATTCACCCATTCATACCAGCACTTCCACGTGTAACTAAGCTAAATGCTAACTGTCTACCATTCACACTCCAACGCTTGTGTCGGAGAGCAACTTGGAGTTCAGTATCTTGCCCAAGGATACTTTGGCATGCAGCCCAGAACAGCCAGGAATCGAACCACCAACCTTCCGATTAGCAGGTGACCTGCTCTACCTCCTGAGCCGCAGCCACCCACTATACACAGAAATGTGCCTGATCTGAATAGGACACATTTACTCCTCAGTGCCAAATGTTGATGACACACAACATGCGGCTGCCACTGCTGAAGGATCAGAAGTAAAAATTAACTGTGTACTGTCACTTATCTTGGCACTATGATCACACACACACACACTCCATGGCTGTGTATGATCATAGTGCAGCAAATTTTCCTCTAAAAGAATGACAGATTACATGGTAGTTGGTGGTTACCAAGACTTATGGGTCCTTTAGCAGACACAGATGGCCATCCCCTAAAAGTCCTGCTTCCCCAAAAGCCTTTATCTTAATGTCATCTGAAATAACTTGCAACAGGCTGCAGCACATCAAAGAGAACAACCAGTGAAAAATAACATTGTTCTCCAACATTATAATATTTGCATTAGAAACAGTGGGCAGTAATACCGTTTACAGTCAGAAACACTTATTTGTTAAGCTGGGCAGTACATCAAATTTCAGCTATTTTCAATAACAAATGTGGCTTCCAATGACTATAAAAACAACACAAGATAACACTACTAATGTGTTATAATCTGACAATGATGTCCTCATGTTGCCTTCCATTATAAATCCAACACAGCCGTCCTTCAGAGCGCTTTTGCCACTTTCTAAGGCCTTGATTACACTTTATACTTCAGCGAGTGCACTGGGCTCCGCTCAGGCCAGCTTGGCTCCGAGTGAAATTTTGTCATCAGACGGAGAGCACGAAGGTCTGTGTGGATGTCCACGTGCCTGCCAGTTTTTGTGACTGAGCCGACTTTTCCTCTGTGGAGACTTTACATTACAATGCACCGACTATGAATCCACCCCTGGCAGCAGACTTCAAAGAAGTGTAACAGGAATGACTACTCAGCCGTCAGGTCTCCACCTCTCTGTGTCCACACCATTATATATAATATACTATTCAAGTCTTAATAGGCTAAACTCACTGCCCACGATGTTGTGGCAGGTTTAGCTCCCAATGATTGCCACAACCACCTGTGAATATCCTGGTTTGCAAACACAAAAGAAAGAAAGAAAAAAGCTGCATCAAAAAAGTAAATATTACTAGTTTAATCACCTCAAATTCCATCATAGTGGTCTATTACCAAACATTAAAGTAGGGATGTAAAAGTTCTCCAAAAGCACCTCACGTTACAAATCAAAAGGCCGTCTTTGAGCGTTGTAGTCTTTTGACACGTGAGGTTTATGTTTTTATATCTGGTGTTTTTTTGGGTTATATAATATGCCACACTTGTTAGCCAATTGCCGGGATTTAACTCTGACTGTGTGTCTGTCAGACCCTGGTGAAGACTTAGAGTTGACAGGCATTTGTGTGTTTTTAACCGCTTTAGATAAAGACAGAATGCCTCTGTTGTTTTTTTTATACTTGCATCCAACAAGATGCACCAATAAGCATCTATCAGATAATCATAAACAAAAAATAAACTCATACTCACATAAACAATACAGCTTTCAACAGACTAGCAGTTCCACATGGTTATCACAGCACGGTAACCTGTAATGGCTGTATGGATGTTTGCATCGTGATTACTTCTTATTTCTTCCATCAAAACACAGTCACTGAATAAAGACACCATTTATAATGCAAGCACCAAGTCATTTAGCTCTCTAGAAGTGAACTTTGTGAGCAAATACCTATTCCACAGCCAATCATCCACTCTCTGATACAAGGCTCTCACACCAAATCCATTAGCTCAACCTTTTTTCAGATTGGCGCTAAAATGCAGAGGATTCTTCCTTACTCTATGCACCACACATAAAAACCAGCAGGTAAAAAAAAATCATAATACTGCAGAAACACAGACAGTCCAGCTGTAGTGAAAACATACCTGTTCTAAGGTACCAGCTTTTTAGACAAGGTAATAAATTCTTTCTGGGAAAAAATGTCCTTGATTAGCACAACTAGCATCCAGCAATTCATAAAATGGCAAACACTTTGAACATGAATTACACAGTGCCATGGAGACACTATTTCACCTGTGACAGCCTCAAGGTTGGTCTCTTCTTGTCTTGTCATGAATGACTGTATCTTTCCCTTTCTTCCAGGAAACTGATGGATGGAGCTGAGACCTGATTTACCATCATTCAAGATATGGTCCTACTCTTTCATTACCCATTGAGCCAGGTTGTGACACAGAGTTGCACAATCTGCCTATAATAATAAATGCAATGAGGGGGCAACTGTTTTAAATAACGGTGACATCAGTATTAAGCAAAATAAATTTGTTTTTGATACAACAAAGTAAGCCTACTAGCATCTACCACAGTAATTCAACCATTAATTAGATCATCAGTTCTGGAGGTAACCACATTCTCATTCCCTTTTCACAAACGCCTTCCTTAGCAAACGGGTGTCATTTATATGTTTCTTTTTTTTTTTTTTTAAATAGAAGAAGAAAGTCACAATAACAGGACAGGTTACAGGTTAAGCAGCACAATTACTATGGGACAGCCAAACCAAGGATGGTGATGAATTTCTCTGTCACCAGCTCTGCAGAAAACTCATCTAAGCACGGATGTGTAAACACCAGGGTGCAATAATCGGGTGTAGGAGGAGCACAGCTCAACAGCCCTGTTATAACTTACGCAAAGTTTGACTGCAATGTCGTGTCAAAACTTACTTTTCTGGGAAGCACTCTAAAGCTTCATTTGGTTAACTGACATCACCAAGTTACTCCAGCGAACAAACACCTGTGAATTATGTTACACTAACACTGCAGCATCAAGTGAATTTACTCAGAGCATCACAGCAGTACTTGCTAATGACTGACAGTACGCCCGGTGGGTTGTGAAGTAAAGCAGCTGGGGAGCCGCTAGCTAGCTTAGTGCTATCACATCAATTCCCCGTAGAACACATTACTAAATCTAAGCAGGTGATAGCAATTGTGCTACTTCAGGTGTCCACTGACAACCTGTACTTCTAACGACACTTCATTAATGACCACCAACATGACAAAAACTGACCGGGAAGGTTACCCGGCTAACTAGCGCTATGCTAAGTCCACTCTCCAGCTATTAGCAGGCATGGCAGATATGTCATGTTGCAGATGTATAAACAGTGGCGAACACGGGTGTTCAAGAAGAACTTGTCTGACCATAAGCACACCAGTGTCCAAAAACGGTGACTGTGGAATAGGCAGAACAGGCTACACAAACCCTAGTTGCCAAAAAACACGACTAGGCCGTGCTAGGAAGCGCTAACGTTAGCGGGCTGAGGTTACAACTCAGCCAGTGTCGTGTTAAGTGTGTGTTGACAGTCAGTGGTTGGCTTGTCAAAACTGAAACTGTTGGTGACATGGCTTGACAGAGGACTCCGATATTTACCGTGCAATGCTGAAGCCTGAAGAATGGCACCCGAAGTGCCGTCAATTACTTTGATACTGCCGCGGCTAGTGACGGCCAAGATAGCGTTGAGGGCCGGGTGATAGGACAGGCTTCGCAGGCCCTCCTCGTCGCAACGCAGGCAACCGTCTCTCAGCACAATCCAGTCTGAGGAGGTGGACGAGCCCGAGCCCGGCGAGGCCGCGGCCGCCATCTTTCCTTATTTTTCCCTTCCCTTCCCTTCTGGGTTTGTAAAGATCCGATGCTAGACGTAATACTGCTAAATCTATTAGACTAAGTCCGAACTATCACTCCTCAGCCACTGCTGACTCCTTCTGCGGCTTCTTCTCCTCCGGCCGTCACCGCAGCAGTGGCTATTCACCATCAGCTCCGAGAAACTCCAGGCTGGGCTCTCTGTCAGTTACACGATAGGTAAACGGAGCTAACGTATCACGCCGCCACATCCCGCGATAACACCGCTAGCAAACGAGAACAGCGGCAGGAAAAATAATGGGAACAGCAAAATACCGGCTCTGCAACAAAAAGTGGATTACAAAGGTAACAATGGTTCTTCAGTAAACAGCATTTGTACAGCAATCCTCTGCTTCAAGCAATGAACACAGCTGAATCTGATATTTCAAGTGAAAACTGCAATTTAGAGCCTCACAGAAAAGCTCGGTTTTTGTAGTAAAGATGTTCCTGCTCCTAACACACTTTTCCCATCCTGGATAGCGTGTGTTAATATTACTTTCACCTTGTGCGTGTTTCCGTATATCGGACGTATTCGACTTTTGTATTTTAAAACGTTTTTATTTTTTCGTGAAGAATTTTTTTCTCTTCGCTTCAGTTTAATTTATGATCCAGCATGAGTTTGTTTTTATAATTAAATACTAATGCTAAAAAACACACGCAGGCAACAAAAATAGTTAAAATTTTGTCAAACTCAGATTATATTAAAGATAATAACCTCTTATAGATCATAATAACAGGCACAAATGCAGACACAAAGGGAGATCTCTATGATTTATAAGAAATTATGTATCTCATGTTGCCTGTGATGGTGTTGTGTTGCCTTGTAGTTGTGCTACATCAAAAAATATATATATATATTATTATGAGTATTGTCTATCTAATCTACCTGGCTCTTTGGGCCCTGTGTTCTACAAACATGGCTTTCATGTACATTGGGCTGGCATTTTGAACAACCTGCTACACCTTCTTTTTTTTCTGTTACAGGGGAACAAGTACAGGAGTCTCCTCTCTGCCTCCAGAAAGAAAAAGAAACTACAGACAAATGTTTTAATTAACCAAAGTTGGCTCTAGCTGCACCATTAAAATTATTAATGCATTAATGAATCAACAACAGGAATCCAGTATGTATATGATCCTAAAATGGGCTCTTTCTTTTACTTTTACTTCTACTAAAGTGTGATTGTGTATTTTGGAAATACTTCTACTGAACTTGGGAAAACAGAAATTTTTTGGGCTAGCAAACTCATAAATCTCCTTTGAAGAAGAAAGGAAAAAAGAGAAAGGGGAGAAAATGGGGGGAAAAATAAGAAGACAGACCACAAGTAGAAAACAACAGCTCCCAGCTGCTGCACCTGTAAAGAAAGAAAGAATACAAGAAGACAGTTTACTGCATACGGGGCTGAATAGCCGCAGACCAGTCGGGGTGTCCTGACTGACCCCTGTCCACCACCGCTTCACCACCGCCTTATTTCACAAGGACACAATTTTCAGCTGTTGATGGAAACCAAAAGCCATCAACAGCCTCTGGCATAAATCTAGCTGGACCACTATTTGACCACTGTTCTTGGCACAATTGGTAGAGTTCCTTTAAGCTGTTTGGTTGCCTGGCACGGCTGCTTTGACTTTGGACTTGGATAAAAACCACAGTGGACATCTGATCATCAGACATTAGAAGGGCACTCAGCAGAGCCTAATTCCCCCACCCCAGAGTTTCTATGTGTTGATACCACGCTGCAATAGATGCCACCCAATGATGTCACACTGCAGCATAAATTACGGGATTAAAAAAATTTGAAATATTTTACTAGCTTTTACAAACTGTAAAATATTTCAATTTAAAAATGAGATCCACATGAACAGATGACTGTATTCATAAGTAATCACAGATATAAACACATCCATTTTGGTGACACATAATAGTACTTCTCGATATTTCCTGGAAGTCCCATATTCTTGGTTCCCGGTGAAACTGCTGCAGTCTAATGTGTGGAATGCTGCTTTCATCTGAGTCACGCCAGGGTTGGAGACGACGAGCTTCGGTTAAGGAGAAGGAGAAATCCAGCTCTGTGTGGACACCACGCTGGGATAAAGGCACTCTGTTGTAGTCGTGCAACAACTCAAAAGTGACAAAACGGGGGGAAAAAAACTGCATCAAGAGAACCTTTGTTCATCTTTCACAGAAATCTCCTAAACGAGTACACAGATTAATCTTTGCACTCCACCGAACTGAAATTTAAATTAAACAAAATGCAAACATCAGAAAAAAAAGACAACAACTGTTAGCGTGACTCTGTGCCCGGCGCTGATGGATGAATGAACACATGACATATACAGTATATATGTAGCCTGGATGGATTTTATTCAGTTCATGTTCCCCAATAACATCCTGTGGAAAAAAAAGAAAAACAAACACAAAAGAAATTCACTGAAATATTAATTAAAAAATGTCACCAATGATCAGAGATAGGGATTTCTTTTTTTACATTTTTGATGACCTTGACCTTTGACCTTAAAAATGAAATCATTATGTGTTTGGCACCTGGGAAATATTTATTAAATTTTGGTTCAAAACGGTTCAAGTTATTTTGCTAACGGGCAGACAAACAGAGGTGAAATCATAACCTCCCTCCATGTATCAGTGGGCGAGGGAACTATGGATGCATTGAACTGTATTCTAGGAGAGAGGGGAGACGGTAATAACACCTGCAGAACAAATTCTTTGATTTTGCATTGGATTTCCAAATGAAAAGTGACCAACAGTCCAGTTCCTTTTCTTAGCCCAGGTAAGAAGCTTCTGCTTCAGGTGGGGCTTGAATGTCACAGATGTAGCTCCTTTCCTGTGATGGTGGCTCTTGATGCATGGAGACCAACCTCAGTCCACTCCTTGCGTAACTGTCACAAGTTCTTGAATCAACATTTTTTTGACAATGCTTTCAAGGCTTCGGTCATTCCTGCTGCCTGTGCACTTTTTCCTACCACACTTTTTCGTACAGTCAGCTTTCCATCAATTTGCTCTTTTAAGCAGTGACCTTCTGTGGCTTATTTTCCGTGTGGAGGGTGATGATGCTGTGGCTTAGACCACAGTGAAAGTCCCGACATCATCGATGAGTGCGCTACATGCTGCTACCAACAGGTGGAAGCTCCAGTTAGTGCCAGAATTAACATGTGATCCCTGATCAATGCTCTGTGCCTGTGTTTCTCAGGTATTTCCAAATGCTGCTGGAGCAGCATCAAAGTACATGTTGCTGCTCTCTCAGCGCAGCATGTGTTGGTGCACTGGACTGTTGGGTCACACCCTAAATCGTGCGCTTGACCTGCAGCCACCCCGTGCTATTGAACTGTTTCTTCTTCATCTCCTTCGCCCCCTCGAGGGGACCGATTAGACTCCTAATCAAACAGCCCCCGTCTCGCTGTTGCATCTGTAAAGTCAGTGAGTGAACTTCATGCCTTGTCCACTGTCATGCACTGTTTGAGTTTTAATTCTGATGAATCTGAGGTTACTCTCTTCCTGTCGTGTTACCCAGCCCATCAGTGTCAACTTTGGCTCACAGGTGTGCACAGAGGAACTGCATCCTTGTATCACTTTGGCCTATTTGGGGTCTAAGACATCACACTGATGTTGGGTTCTCTAAGACCCTGCCTTGATTGCTTATTACGGGGGACACAGGAGATGATGTGTTTTGTCCAAAACAAAGACATTTTGATTCAGTTTCAGAATCCTGTTGGTTGCCTTGAAGGGTAATCTACTTGGGCTTTCTCCTATACCTTTGCTTGCTTTCTGAGTTAATGTGGTGCCCCCCCTAATCCTGTGGCCACGGTGATTTTGTGCAGCCCTTTGGTTTGCAACTGAGGTGTGCTGAGTGCAGACTCCTCATGACCTTATTCATGAATTATCCAGGTGTTACTTTGTTACTAATGTAACAAAGATTCTATGAATTCTGCCAGAGTTTACTGTCACTCTGAATTTTAATGACATCAATTGTGTGCCAGGCTCCTTTATCAGGTTTTGTGTCATTCAGGTCATGTGTGACTTTGTTGGGATTATGTCCCACCTTCTGCAAAATGGATATCCAGGTATCTCACACCACAGGCTTGGATACATTTGTAACTCTTGTAACAACTAGTGGAGACAAGGCCCATCAGACAGCTGCAGTATTCGCTCATCTGCCTTCACATGCATATGAGCTTGAGTGACATCCCATTTTTAATCCGTAGGATTTCACTTGACGTTGGCCCACCCTCTGCAGCTACAACAGCTCCGACTCTTCTGGGAAGGCTTTCCACAAGGTTTAGGAGTGTTTTGGGGAATTTTTGACCATTCTTCCAGAAGCACATTTGCGAGGTCAGACACTGATGCTGCTTAGTTTCCACTCTAATTCATCCCAAAGGTGTTCTGCCGGGTTGAGGTCAGGACTGCAGGTACCAGTCAGACAGGTACTGGTGTCCTGCCAACCACCAAACCCAGGCTTGCCCATCAGACTGTCAGAACTGAAGAAAAATTTAAAGTATATAAAGAGTTACAATTACCTTTGTACCATTTTACTATCACCAAGAGATATTTGGTACATTAACTCTTTCAGTTCTTTGGTATTTGATGAAATATCTGCTAAACTACTGATGTTGAAATTAGCATCATCTGCACTCTTACTTAACTGTTTGTGGTCATATCTCAAATCTATAAAAACACTTATTTTCAACTGGCTTCCAGCCAATATGTTCACAATTCAAATGTTTCTTCCTCATGAATTTACCTTTTTTTTCAAAATTTTTTTTTTTTTTTTTTTTTCAAATTTTTTTTTATTTTTTTTTACTTTTTTTTTTTTTTTTTTTTTTTTTTTTTTCTTTTAAAACCCT
>VUQJ01014536.1:105377-118560 GCA_015108635.1 Andinoacara biseriatus
AATTTTAAATTTTTTTTCCCCTTTTTATTTCCTTTTTTTTTAAAATTTTTTTTTTTTTTTTTTTTACCAATATTGTCATACTGTTGAGAACCTACTTATCTTAGTCCATTTTTCCCCTGGACATTAGAAACCCATTTATCATTAGTACAGTGGTATGGAATCAGGACAATGGCTTGGTGTGTTTTATCCTACATTTACAAGTAACTGTGAAATCTGTTGGTAAATCCAGTGCTGCAATAAACAGTACAGTACTGCTGAATACATAAGTGTGACAAAGTTAGGTTTACTGTATACAAAGCAGTGATGAAGCATGAAATATCAGATGGTTTGGTGACAAATTACTCTATGGATTTACTGTATTATTGATCCAGGATTCCTCTATATTAAACAGACTCAGGGTTGAGAGAACAAGGCACTACATTTAGTAGACAATGGTTTACATCACTCTGACTGCCCCACTCCACCTGCTTCTGAAATCCATAAATTAAGAAGTCTGTGAAAACTCAAAGAGCATAAACAAACATTTCTCGTAGTACGCTACAGTGCACAACAATGACGATCATTCCTGCGTCAAAGTGCTCTCTCAAACTATTCCTTCAGCATAAACATGTACACAAATATTTGGCACCTTCAATGTGATTAAGATTTTAAAAATCATTACAATTATTCCTAGACTCAGGAAATATAGGTAAATGTAGGTCTCTGGCACCTGTGTTGCACCGGTGATCGAGAAGTCTGCATACCAAAGTTTAAGCTGCAAAAGCATATGCACTTTATTGACCAAAGACATAAGGGAAAAACTATATACATTGATATATATATTCCCAACTTCCCCAACATCTAGAATAACAGCTTTAAAAAAGTCCTGGTTTTACAGTTTTTTTTCCCCACCCATGCTCCAGGGTCACTGTCCATGAAAAGGTCCACAGTTCCAGGTCATCCAATCACACTCCAGTATATAGTGACAGGAAGTAGATATACAAAAGGAAGATGGGGTATATGAGAAGGGGCTTCTTTGTTTTAAATTCATCTCCGACGAGCAGTGAAGCAGCACTGTATGCAGCCCAGAAAACGCCAAACAGCTGAAAAATGAGAGCAGACATTAATTCAACAGCAAGCAGCTCTGATCACAACCACAGGCTGAAAAATGGCATCGCTTTTATAAAAACTACAATGATAGACATTTTTATCATGTGGTGGGTTATTAAAGACTCATTTACAGCCGTGTTCTAATTACCTGTAATCTTGCTGTGACTGTCCAAGTAAGCTTCTTAAGCAACGTTGTACACTGATATGTATACTGACCCAAACTGGAAAATATTTTCACCTTGTATTTTCTTTTGGGAAAAGGAATGGGCTTTTCACATTTGGAACCAGGAGTTATGGAGGACTGAAACTGACCAATAAAATTCCTCAACAAAGATATACACTGCTCAAAAAATTAAAGGAACACTTTTAACCAGAGAACAGGATCAACAGAATTAAACTTCTGGGATATTGGTCTGGTCAGGTAACCTTTACCACAGAGAGTAACTTCACCGAAACGCCCTCTGACACCCAGTGTACCATGGCAACACATTTGTGTAAGCACCCTTTGCATTACCGTGATTACAGGATGGTTTCAAATGGTTTCTGAAAGCTGAGAAATTGAGCTTCAAAGCCAACATGTGGTTATTACAGTAATTTCAGTCATGCTGTTGCAGGAAGCCTGCAAATCTGCTCCGTCGTTCATCTCCTCCACGTTTAAACACACTGTGGAGGCGCGGATAAACGACACTGTTTCAAACCTGTTGGTGTCGACAGGTTTGGTGTTAAAGCTTTATGCAGCAGAGGGAACGGTTAATCAGTTTCAGCTGCTTGTCTGTTAATGAAATTACCAACATGTAAACTAGAGATGCAACAAAGACCCCCAAACCAGGAATGGTTTTACAGGTGGAGGACACTGACATTTTTTCACTAGTTCTGCATTCGTCTAGGGTCAGAGTCCCTGCTGGTACCATGAGGTCATACCTGGACCCTACAGAGGCTGCACAGGTGGACCAGCTCCTCCAGGATGGAGCATCAATACGTGCCATTGGCAGAAGGTTTGCTGTGTCTCCAGCACAGACTCAGAGCATGGAGGAGATTCCAGGAGACAGACTCTAGGAGAGCTGGACAGGGCCGGAGAAGGTCTGCCTGTAACATCGTTCAGGAGGAACGATTTAGTGGTGGGTCAGTGACGGTCTGGGGAGGCATATCCATGGAGGGATGCACAGAACTCTACAGGCAGGGCAACAGCACCCTGCCTGCCATGAGGATGAAATCCTTGGACCCACTGTCAGACCCTACGCTGGTGCAGTGGGTCCCGAGTTCCTCCTGATATACCACAGTGCCCGACCTCATGTGGTGAGTATGCAGGCAGTTCCTGGAGAATGATACTATTGACTGGCCCCCACCCTGACCTGAGTAGCTGCAATGAAATTTCAGCAAAATGGACTAACCTGCCGCATTATCTTCACTTTGAATGCAGCCCTCTGTAGGTTGATCATTTTAATTTCTATCAAACGATGTAGGATCCTTTTGTCCCAAACACATTACCCAGTCCATCTCCGATCCAGCATGAATTTTTTCCCATGGTGTGTTTTCAAAGTGTTCCTTTAATTTCTTTGATTGTATTTTTCCTTTTTGACCACCCTTTTTGTTTCCTTTCCTCCTCCTTCTTCTTTATCCTGTCTCCTCTTCTTTCTGCAATCTGAACCTCCCAGGCTGTCAGCGCTGACATTGCAAAAATATATACGACGCAAATAATAAAAGAAATAAACAAAATAAATACAGAAAAAGACTAACAAAGTAAATAAAAGACTAACAAAGTAAATGTGTTAGGCACAACTGAGCATTTACACCATAATTCTGCTTGCTAAAGGCACAATCACAACTTGTATTAATAAATAATATAATTATCCATCCATCCGCTTTTCAGGGTCGCGGGGGGGCTGGAGCCTATCCCAGCTGACGTAGGGCGAGAGGTGGGGTACACCCTGGACAGGTCGCCAGCCTGTCGCAGGGCCAACACAGAAACACAGACAACATTCACACTCTCATTCTTACCTATAGGCAATTTAGATTAGCCAATTAACCCCAGTAATTGCATGTCTTTGGACTGTAGGAGGAAACCCACGCAGACACGGGGAGAACATGCAAACTCCACACAGTGAGAGAGGCCGGGCCAAGGTGGAATCAAACCCAGGCCTTCCAGATTCAAACTGTGAGGCAGCAGTGCTAACCACCACGCCACCGTGCTGCCCAATATAATTATTTATATATATATATATATTAATATAATAGATGAAAAAGGCCCCCCAACGCACACACACACGCGAAAAGTAACAACCTTTTGACAATCATTTTCTAACAACTAAATGATGAATAAAATGATGTTTCCAGCTCAAATATCCAAGTATCAGCTAAAGTAGCTCCAATTAAAGGACAGAAGCTGAAGTATTTATTTGATGTTTAATAGTTCAAAATATTTATTTTTAGTCTGGTTTTTGAAGTGATCAATTAAACCGCACGATCAATAAAATCCCCACTGACAGATTAGTGTTGACACGTGATGTCATTAAATTATTTTGCATCACGAGGCACTAAGCACGCAGACTTTCCTTCCCAACAATGGATCCACATATTTTATCCACTCCCACTTATACACAACATGAAATCGTAAGACACTCATGATCATTAAAGTGACTCACTTTGACTAGTGTAGAAACCACCTCGAAGCCTCCGATCACCAAGAGTAGAGGGGCTATGACGATGAGAGGAAGGAGGGAATACCCAATCACTCCAAGCACCTGACCATAAGAAACCTGCTCAGGAGAACAGCAGGTTCAAAAGCATGTTGTTAAGTTGCAGTCAAGTCCAAGTGTATTGTTACTAGCTGTGGGTGTCAGATGGACTCACTTCTCCACCAAGAACACGAGCCAGCAGGAAGATGGTTAGTGATCCAAATATCCAGATGGTGATGATCCAAGACACGACCTGCAGACAACAGTTCAGTGTCAGCACACAGACTGCAAAACATACATTCAGGCAGGTGAAAAATCAAAAGGCACAAACCTTTAAACTACTATTATAAAACATTTCCATCCCGATGGGAATGTTCCCCTGCAGGATGATAACGCACCCGTTCATGGAGTGCGGGGGCTCACTGAATGGTGATGTGCATCGTTTGATTTTCACAGTCACCAGATTTGAAACTAACTAAACTTAGCTCATTATATTTCTACACATAAGGACTTGGTATGGTTCAAATACCAGTTTGTATTTTAATCCACCTCCTCAGCACACTGTAGTCAAGTTTGCTCTAGATACATTTTCACTCACTTTTTACATTACCTGACTATGCTAACTCTGCTGTTAGCTACACTATCACTATGGTCACAGCTAGCTAGCAGTGCTGCCACAAGCACGAGCTAATCAGAGGCTTTACTGCATTTTGAAGTTATAGAGATGCACCGGTTGCAATTTTCTTTGTGTGACTTCCTGATAACAACTTTTGTGGATTCTGATTTTCCAAGAACTATAACCAAGAGTATGCACAAACAAAAAAAACTTTTTATAATAAAAGAAATAATTCAACCTTAAAAGTTTCACCTAAACTGCAGTAGGTTACATGATCTTGTCTCTTAAGCAACTCTGTGCTCTGCTGCTGGACAGAGGTACAAATAATTACACTCACGTATACCTTAGCAAACAAAAGCAGGTTACATTTGCATTCAGCACATCAGTAACCATAAGAAATAAGATTTTATCTCCAAAGCAGACAACTTCTTAAAAATTGGATTCAGTACAAAACAACATGAAAGAGAAGCAGTAACAATCATCACCCCTTCTTCAGTTGTTGTTTGCCCCATAAACATCTGTTTCAAATGCCTGCCACGTGTCCAGCATCGTCTAAACATGGATGCATTTGACACAGTGGTGGTTCTTCTGTTGTGTCCTGCTCACCCTGAACTGTCCATAGATGGAGATCATGGAGAAGAGCAGCACCACAGCCAGAGGGCCCCAGAAGTCCGGGTTGTCTCTAACCACCTGCCGGTTGTAACCCAGTGATGGCATTGGCATCAGCACACATCGAATCTTGTAATAGATGTCCTTTAAGTCAATGTCCAGCTCCTCCCTGCTCACAAACAAACACAAAAAACACAAAACAACAACAACACCAGCATCAATGACTGCGATGGACAGAGACTGGCCAGAAGAACACAGATAAATAAATCAACAAAACAAAATCAAGCAATATAGGACAACATCATGACATCATCAGGGCTGGTGTTATAGTCAAATCTGACCCAGCCAGTTTAAATGGCAAAGGTCATAAAAGCAGGATCGGCAGACTAGCATAAAGTGAACTAACTTGTCACAGTGAGTGAGCCCATTATTTCCTGCCGTATATCCTGTTCCAATGGTCCATGCTCCTATTAAATATGATCAACAGAATCCCTGTTTTTTGTACTCTTGGCTCTGTATGATGCCACAGAGAAGATCCCTAATATAATCATCTCAGCCACACTGCTCTGGCTGCGACTCCAGAAGCTTCCCCATCCGCTGTTACAATCTTTTGTTTATACGGAAGAAAGCTGGCTTAAAAAAATTATTATTGGGTAGAAAATAAATAAAATAAAATTCTGACTGACAGCTATTCACATGTTATGATTGCACGGGGAAAAAACTTTTGGTTTCACTTTCAAACACTGTGCAGGGTCATCACATGTTTTCTCTGTAAAATCTTAAAATGAAAAGTTATTCTAAGTTCATTTGTCATGCAAATCTAATGCAATAAAAATGGCAGCAGGTTCCCCGGGCATGTAAGAAAAGAAGACTTAAGTGAAGTGGGTTCTGCTGCAGTTGAAGCTGCTGTTGTGATTCAGTGTGGAGTTAGCCTTTAATAGACATGGGGGCTACCACAGTTCACTATAATTCATGAAGGACGCTAATAAAAATACACTGAATGTCAGACATGACAGGGAGCTTAAACTACATACTAACAGCTACACCCACAATCTTCCAAACTGTTGGTGTGAATGATTTTGATTGTAAAGACACAGCAAGTTGATGTGAGTCATGATACATTTTTGTCTTTTGTCTTCATAAGTAAAGCTACGCTCCTCTGAATACTGCCGTTTGCTGCAGACGTAGTTCAGAAGCACTGTTGGTTTGACTGTGCTCTCTTAATGCAGTGTGGGTGTTCTTACACTTTTCTTATGGAATCAAGTGAAAATAAAAGCGCCATGCACTCACAGAAGAGGTTTGCTCTCTTCACTATCCTCCTCCTCCACCTCCAGCAGCCAGCCATAGCCTCGTTGCCTCAGGAAGGTGGTGGCGTATGGGTCTTTCCCACCGTCACTCCCCATGTTCAGTTTAACATCTGGGGTGCTGATGGTGCCGCTGAGCTCTGAGGATGACATATTTGTTTACAGCCTGTAATGTATGCTTTTAGACTGGTGTTCGCTCCAGATATACACTGAAAAATGTATGACAAAACAGCTGTAATTCCACCACGATGAACAGGTTCCTACTCTCAATGCAGCCGAACCAAGCCGATCAATAATTGTCTTAATTAAAATTAGCATTATAAAACTTGACATTAGTTGCAGCTCCACTCTAAACACAAAGTGCAGGCAAAAACTAAATTGCTGTTTGATGAGGAAGATATTCCTGCCTGCAACCATCACCTTGCTGAACAAGTCTCCTCCGTGTCTGGAAAAGGCACTCGCCTGGCATGTGTAACAAGTCACCGACTAACCAGAGTTATAAACTTACTATATCAACCGTGTTAGTAGAAAACTACATGTGTACATGTACATACATGTATAGCATCTCCAATGTACAATACAAAAAATTCAACCCATTCAGTCACCAGAACCCATCCAGTGAGCACTATGAATGGGGGAATTCTTGGAAGAGACACTGTCCTCAAGACAGAAATGTTTCACTCCAGATAAAGGTGACTTCATAGAACAAATCTGTATTGATCAGCAGTGACTTTTCACGGACACACATGCGTCCCTGGCCAAATCCTCCCATACCATAACAACAACAACCAGACCCTCACAGTCGAGGGGTTCAGGGCCAGTTTGTGTATTGTCATTACATTTCTGGTTTAGCCCGTAAACTCGGTCGTCACTGTGAATCCTTTTCAACATCTTCAATGAAATACTGAAAAATGCGTGTTATATTTTGGTGGAGACGGCTGGGTTTCGCGTCACGGAGCTACACGGAGAACAGCTCCGAGGTTACCGTAACACGGACACTAACTAACCAGAAATAAAGTCCTCAGTTTTACACTGTTTGGCAGCTACGTTTTCCACCAGCTACGTATCAGTACTGAAGTTCTATACCAAACCAAAGTGACGGCTCTCTTTATTAATGTGAAGCAATTATATAGAAATGCAGTGTTAGCTCACAGTGAAGAGCTATTTCTTAGCGTGTCTGTACTGAAACCTGGGTGCCCACTCTAACTCATGACAACTAAAATAAAATGCGTGAGCAGATACGTGGCTAGCTCCTTTCAGGCCTGCTAGCTGTGTGTGCTAGCGTTAGCCTACCTTCAGCCTCTGTCGAAGACACGAACGTGAAATCTCCGTTGGTGGGAGAGAACTGCATATTTCAATTCCTATTACTGCCACACGCCTATGCTCCAGAGAAATTGCATTTAAATGATCGGTCAGTGACACGTTATTGAGGCTGTCATTAGTCACAACTCTTCGGTCAAGTTAAACTATCGCATCTTGTTTTCTTTCCGACTGTAGCTCCTGTGCTGAACGCAAGCAGGAAGTGCAGAGGAAGCTGGGAAACAGGACACGTCTTGTGATGCATTCAGGTCTCATCATAACGGTCGGAAACTCGATAAATCTTTGTTGCACTCAGTGTGAGGTATATACTGTATATGTGCGATTTCTGGGAAAGGGGGTGGAAGGAAGGGGATCCACAAAAATATTTCAGGAATCAGAATGGTCTTATATACCCTAAAACTTGTTAGAGTATTTATTATTTATGACAGCTGGTAATGCAACATTTACAGAATAATTATAACTTCAACTAAACTTCAGAAATTAATCACATACCTTCAGAAATATTGTAACATATTTTTAAATGAGATAAATATACGCAATATTCTCAGTCTAATGTTTCCCTCTCCAGGCACTGGCAATCAGTACAAATGGTTTAATATGCCAGAATGAAATTCCCTTCCCATTAGAGCCATTTGACCAGCTGTAACATTTGACTTCTCAAAATGCATCAGCACAAAATGCTGTTAATTTGACAAATCATGTATAAATATTCTGCTACAACATTATTCAGCTTTATAAAACAATTTGCTTTGATGATGGTCTTTTTCTGCTTTCCTGCAGAGGGTCATCTGAAGCACGTTGCCCATCTTTTACCCACATCTGCAAATATCCATTCAGGGGACACGGCAGCGCTGTCCACTTACTGAGATCATTAGGATACATTCGAATTTGAGAATTAATAAATATGTGAAAATGACTCATCTCTGTAATGTGCCATTACAGTTTCAGGCGCTTCAAACACCATGTGTGATTAATGGTTAAATGCAGAGACTGAATTTCACTGCATGTTTATGTATGTAACAAAATAAAGCTCATTCTCTGTCTCACTACAGCTGTGCTTCCTGCACAAAGCAGTGTTACAAAGCCTTGGTGTATAATCTACAAAGAAGAGCTGAGTGTGTTTCAACTACAGGCACATCACATATCCCATGTGGCTCTTATCTACATCCAGCAGAATATGAGCTGTTTACACCTGCTTGCAGTGCAGACTTTAACGTGATTCTTCTTCAGCTTGGTATGGGGAATCGATTTCTGTAAGGCTTCCAATGATATGAATTCATGTGCTTCCAAATTGTCTTGTAATACATCCGTCTGGGAAACACAAACCTTCAGATGAACTCATGTTGAGGTATTCTAGCCACACTTGCAATTGAAACAAAGACAGGTTAAAAAAAATTTATGCTTTTTTACATTTGTAATCTTGACATTCTATAAATGTATAATTGAAAATTAGGCACACTACTACTGGGAACTGGAAAATTTCAAAAGCAGAACTCAGAATGAAAAATGAGAGAAGTAGGTTTATTGTCATGTAATGTTTTATCTTGATCTTGAGTGAATGAAACTCAAGTATACAAGTAAACAAGTATATTGTATAGGGACATCACTACAAATGTGACTGTTTATGAATTTTACGTTGTGAGGCAAAAGAAAGGATGAATGAATTAAACTGTATCCACTGTACAGCTTACAAAACACTGATATAGAAGCATCACACTCAGGTGGAAGGACACACTTCTTAGATGGTAAATGGACTAGTTCTTATATAGCGCTTTTCTACTCTAACTGAGCACTCAAAGCGCTTATACAACACGTTTACATTTACCCCATTCACACCCATTCATACAAGCACTTCCATGTGTCAAGCTAAGTGCTTTTTAATCTAACATTCACACACATTCATACTCCAACGCTTGCGTTGGAGAGCAACTTGGGGTTAAGTATCTTGCCCAAGGATACATTGACACGCAGCCTGGAGCAGCCAGGAATCGAATTACCGACCTTCCGATCAGTGGGTGACCTGCTCTACCTCCTGAGCTACACCCACCCATGGTCAGCTGCCACATGAGCCTTGCTGGGAGAGCCAGGCCTGGTAAGCTTTGTCAATCTTCCTTAGACATTCCTCTGCCTGTTGTTTTTGTCTCTAAGAGGCACCATACCACTTTGAAGCATTTAATAGGGTTTTCCTCAGTTGATGTCAGACTTTACCCTGGACTTGGAGCCAAAATCTGATGTTAGATTCAACTCATTGTGCACACAGTGAAATGATCGTTCCAGATCACTCATACAGAGACAAGCATCTGCAGTCATGCAGCCAGAGACTGGCTTGAACTTCTTTAAATGTGTTACCACTTTGGCTCAGGTTAGCAGCAAACAAGAGAGTCTGAACTCAGCAGAACCTACTGTTTCCAATTTATTGCACAAACTATAGTAACATGTAAAAAGTTTCAGACCATAGTGATGCATGAATGCAGATAACATATGTAAGGTGCTAAATAAGCAAACAGCGCCCCCCCCCCAAAAAAAAACCCTACTACTAAACAAAACAAAACAAAAATCAGCATAAGAATGGTGAGTTAGATACTGGAGAGAAAAAGGGCGTGGGATGAAGGAACGGTGAGAGCAGGCTTTATACCTTTGGCCACTCCCACCTCAGGTGTAACCACTTCCACCCCACGATCCACCCCAGCTGCTGCTATAAACAAAGAGGGAACAGCAGAAACATAAAGGGTGGGCGGTCACTAATCTATTATTATCGTTTGAATTAATTAAAACTGTACTCATAAGCTTTAAAACTGTTAGGCCTTAGCCCAACCCTGAAATCTGTTGGATTGTCACTCAGTAAAACCACCCCTTTAAAGTTATTTGCTTTATTTTGTAGTAAAATTGATATAAAATGTCAACCGCTCTGCGCTTCCTAAAGGTCGAAAGTCACAGAATAATACTAAAATAAACAATCAGTGCAATTCGCTACTATTTTCTATTTTAAGCACCAGGTGTAAAACCTTAACGCAAAAAGTAAAAATGCTGATGAAGTAGTCATTGATGCAAGAAGTAGTCAATTTGCTGCCAGCTCAGTTTTTCGTTGTTGAACGCAGCTTGTCGGACCCGGACCAATCTACACCGGCAGCCTACAGACGCTAACGTGACAAGCGAGCTTCCGGAGGGAAGCTCTCCTGTGATTGGTTCTTATGATTAGGTTAGCTTGATCAGACAGGGATGGGAGTGTTTCAGATGGGACTCCGCCCGTGACATCCGGTGACAAACAGATAACTGAATGTCTGTCCTTTAATAAACAATTCCTTTATGAAATCCGAGGCTATTCACAAATTATCCGGAGTTCGAGCCCCGGACGCTCAGGGCTAACGACGAGCATGCGTGTTGTTACAACACCCCTATAAGCATCGCAACGACACACGGGTAGTGTTTTGAAGCACACCCCTTTCCTCTTACGCTAACCCTCCCGCCTAGTTAATCTAGCCAATAGCAACATCTCTTACTGACATGCCCGATTTGCCGCTAAAACCAAATTCTCTCTAGTTTTGTCTTGTCGAGGTGCCCCATTGTGTAGACAGCGGCGACAAGAAGGTAAGTTTACATTTTAAAGCGTTATTGACATACGTTAAACTGCTTTTGTATGTTCTCCCGGGGAGGCGAAGTGTACATTGACATCAGCTGTAGCCATCATTAGGGCCAAGAAACTGCCCACACTGTCTTGTTCCCGACAAGCTGCTGTTTCCACACAAGCTAAAAATGTATTCACAATTTTATTTTCGTTACTGTTAATCTGTTTAAGTATTTATAAGAATGGGCAGAGTGCATTCAAACGGTGGGAAACCGCTCTGACTGTGAAAGTTGTGCAAGACGTGCGTTTATCTGTGGTGTCCCATCAGTTTTACACTGGCAAAATATTTAAAAAGACTAGTGTGACTAAGACCTGAAACAAAGCCAGCAGAGAGAACTATCTATATGGAAATCTGTTTTGGTCCAGAATTATGTAACTGATTACTGACCCCTTGTCCAGAATTTAAATATTCATTTAAATATTAATTCTGGACAAGGGTAAATAGTAAAGGGTAAATTTAAAAGATACAGCTTGAATATTCATATTCTAGTCATAAAGATTCTCCATGAAGATCAGGACAATTCCTTACTTTATATATAAGCCCTTCATAAATCCTGTAGACTACAGTCTATTACCATTATAAGCAAAGACATTCCACATAAGAAGCACATGGAAACATCGGAAATCACTTTCAGGCAGATGATTACTCTTTGGCACAACACCGGCAATAAGTTGTTTCCGGTGGTTGCGGGACTTCACGAGGGCTGCGCTTTGTCACCGATTCTGGTCAAAACCTTTATGGACGAATAACTAGGCGTAACCAAGCTGTGGTCCTGTTGGCTTCATCAGGTGGTGGCCTCCACCTCGCATCACCTGAGGTACCTGAGCTGGGGGTTCGCGGCCAAGTGTGAACCGGCAGGTATGAGAATCAGCTCCTTCAAGTCTGAGCCCATGTTCCTCTGCCTGAAAAGGGCGGGCTGCCCATTCTGGGTCAGAGAGGAGTGGTTGCTCCAAGTGGAGGAGCTTAAGTACCTCTGGGCTTTGCCCACACATGAGGAGAGAGGGGAGTGAGAAATTGATAGCGATGTGGACACTGCACCGGCCTGTCATGGTGAAGTGGGAGCCAAGCTGTCGATTTACTGGTCAGTATATGCCCCTACCTATGGTCATGAGCTTGGGGTACTGACCAAAAGAACGAGATTGTGGATATAAGCAACAGAAATGAGCTTCCTCCAAAGGGTGGCTGGTCTGTCTCTTAGAGGTATGGTGAGGACAGGCTCAGAGTAGAGATGCTACTCCCCCACATCAAAAAGGAGCCAGTTCAGGTGTTTTTTGTTGTTGTTTGTTTTAATTTGTTAATGCACTTGGAAATTCCAAGTTTATTCTTGGAATATCATGGCCTAAATCTTTTCCTTTAAAACAGAGAAGTTAAAAAAAAAAAACACATTGTGGCACACTGCTCTCACACTTTAGTTTAACTTGAGATGTATACGCTAAGTGTGCAGCTGGATTTCCTGTCTGAAGGTGTTGTCACTTACTGTTGATTATTTCTCAGGTTCAGAATCAGCGTGGCTCCAATCAGTGGCTGAAAATGGGAATCTCTGGACTGCTGCAGTTCATCAAAGATGCAGCAGAGCCCATCAATGTAAAAAAATACAAAGGCCAGACGGTGGCAGTGGATACCTATTGTTGGCTGCATAAAGGAGCTTTCTCGTGTGCTGAGAAGCTTGCTAAAGGAGAACCAACTGAGCAGTAAGCAGTTCTGTTGTTTTCAATGAATGACAAAGAAATGTTGTCTGAATGATATCATTCTATGCTTAGTAATGTGTGAGGATTGAATGTACAGAACTGATAGTTGTTCAATTTCCAGGTACGTGTTTTACTGCATGAAATTTGTGGACATGCTCCTGACCTTCAGTATTAAACCCATTCTGGTGTTTGATGGACGCAATCTGCCTTCAAAGCAAGAGGTGGAAAAGACTCGCAGAGAGTGAGTATTCATCTG
>VUQJ01014536.1:133212-147962 GCA_015108635.1 Andinoacara biseriatus
TTGGAGTTGGGTGGCCACTGCTCTTTCCAAGATTTTACTGAGGAAAGGAAGGTTGGAGATAGGCTGGTTATTGTAAAAGTCGTCAAGATCTGGACCTGGATTCTTGAGAACTGGAGTCACTAAGGAAGTTTGAACGTGGAGTCAGGAGTTTTACCACTTCAGACTTCAGAGAAGAGTTGATGATGTGAACTATAAGGGGGCACAGAGCAGGTACACATGTCTTAACCCGCGTTGTCTGCATGGTGTCCAGGGTGCAGGTGGAAGCTGAGAGTTCCACTTCATGACCTGGGAGGACTTTAGAGAGGAGAACGAGTGTTGAGATAGATGTGGAGCAGGGGGATGAAATCCTGCAGCAGTTGTACAGGTGCCGATGGACAGAGTTAACTTTTTTTTTTGAAAAATGTCCAGGAGCTTGTGGCAGCAGCCAGGAGCACTTGAATGATGATGTGGCTCAAATAAATAAAAAAATAAATAAATAAAAAAATCCACAGTTACAGTGAGTAAATACATACATTTATGTTTCTGTGTCTTCGACACTGTTAGCTTTATTAGTATATAAAGCATTCAAATCTTGCCGTATCAGCCTGATGGAACATGTCACAGCTGCTGCTCTGCACACCCACAGTTTGATCACTATCATGCAAATCTGTGAATCCCACACGCCGGTGATGGCACACTCTAATAGTGTGCCATCAGTGGGTGGCTGTAGCTCAGGAGGTAGCGCAGGTCACCCACTGATCGGAAGGTTGGTGGTTCGATTCCTGGCTGCTCCAGCCTGCATGCCAATGTATCCTTGGGCAAGCGTTGGAGTATGAATGTGTGTGAATGTTAGCTAATTAAAGCACTTACCTTAATTACATATGGAAGTGCTTGTATGAATGAGTGTGAATGGGGTAAATGTAAACATGTTGTATAAGCGCTTTGAGTGCTCAGTTAGAGTAGAAAAGCGCTATATAAGAACTAGTCCATTTACCATAATAATGCAGGTTGCTATATACACACTGTAATATTTCTTTTAGGTGTGTTCCTGTCACATGTTCCATATGTTGCACATGCTGCATATTTCCTAATATGCAACTTATCCTGGATGTGCTCACATAACCCGTGATCAAATATGTCAAGTTCATGTTGTTTAGGCCTGTGTTTTTTAAGGCATGCTCACTATATTTGTGTCATAAAACATGTCTTGGTTGGTTTCATCAGTGTCTGTGACTAGATGTGCCCTTTGCTACAGCTGGCTCTAGGAAATTATTAAAAGCACGGTTCTACCGTACGAGTACACTGTTTCCACCTTCCAATGACACTTTATCTGAGAGGAAGTCTTCATGTATTCACCACATCCTCGCCGTGGGGGGGATGTGAGGATGTGGTTTAATTTCAAACCAGTTAAATTTCAACTGGTGTTTTATTTCCACTGCGTAAAGTCAAATATGATATGTAAAAAATTAAAAGCATAACGGGCCATGTCATTTCAGGAAACCACAGCGCACCTTATGTGTCTGCGTCTGTGCTTGTTCCAGCTCAGATGTGTGAATGATGTACTTCAGCTCCTCCTCCGGTGCCTCTGTGCAGTCTTTTCAGGTCTTTGTGTTGGTGAGGAGCTCAGGGAACATCTGTCTGGTGACATTTTGGTGACAGCTCGAGAATTGTGTCATCTGTAGTGTCTCTACGGCTAATCTGAAATGTAGACATAATCATCTATTGCATGTCTGTTCATCCTAGAAGAGGCATCTCAGTTGCGCCTTCTTGATGTTTCCTGTTCAGGACTTTAAACCTTTACTATGGGGCAAAGTCAGCCGCAAAGCACATTTTTTTAGACTGGAAATTCTATACAAGCAATTTTTGTGTTCCACTGACCACTGAAACTGAAGCTAAGTTAGATCATTCTAGAAACTATCTGCCTTCAGAGGTGTTTCACTACGGCTGCCAACTTAGTCTGCCTGCTGTAACAATTATTTCAGTACACTGTATCCTTAATTTGAGACCTTACAGAGAACATCAGATGCAGACTGGTGCTTGCACTCCCAGTGAACTGACAAACTCAACAATCTTACACATACTTTGCAAGTACAACAGCACAGTTTATGGAGCCTGTGATGAGCTTGCTCTGTGCTTATGAGCCAAACATCACACATGCAATCCTTGGTTGTGTGTGTAATGCTCACTTTCCTCCACATACGTTTCTCACTGTGGGTACCACTTAGCAGATAACACAACTATATAGTAACCAGAATGCTAGTGTCTCTGCACCTATAAACATGCACACAGCAACCCTCTTTAATCAAAGTCTTATGAAAGGCTCAGTCTTGAAAAATGAATTTTGTTCTCAGCTGACAAGATGACCAAATATGAGAATAATGCTGCTCAGCAACTAGACAACAAAATAAAGTGCTGCAAAGCCTACAACACACCACCTAAGACATAATACCTGCGCTGTTATAACAGCACAGGAGGTGTGTGTGTGTGTGTGCGTGCGTGCATGTGCCCACGTACATGCATGAATTGTTGTGCTACATACCCCATCCTGCTCAACACTGTTCCACAGGTATTCATTAAAAGGCACAAGTTCAGACCTGAAGCAGAGGCACGGAAACATGAAGACCCGTGGTTCCTCCGATGCTGTGATTCTAGAAAAATCATCACCTGGCTAACAGACATGTAGAAACAACTTCCCCCTCATCTCCTCGCACCTGCATAGCTGCTACATACTGTCACTTTTTGCTGGTTTGACTGAAAATCCAAACAAATATGGTTCTGTATTCTAGCAAATCCAACAGTGACATTAACGCATTTCTTTAATTTCAGAAACCACAGAATCTCAGAAACACTGTTACATCAGCATCATCTATATATACTGTATGTTTATGCCAGGGGCACATCAGTGCTTCATACACAGCTTTGTAAAAGACTGACAGAGCCATCGGCTGGCACAGAAATTTACAGTAATCACTGCGAAATATCATGTAAAAGATTTTAAAGATTGAAACTTTTAAGTAAAGATGCTTTAATGAATGATTTGAAATCTATTTTGATTCCTTTATGTCCTTCTCTGAGCCTTTATTGGAGACTTGTTGGCACTTCTTTGTGCTTAAATAAAATCTCTGAATTGAAATTAAAAAGATAAAGTCTGGTTAAACTAATCAGTATCCTTGTAAATGTGTGGATCTTTTTGTAGAATTACTGTCGTTCTGAATCTGGTGAAGAGTTAAACTCGAGCTCAACAAAAACAGCCTGGAAAGGTGGCAGGTGCTGGCAGCATTAGCCGGCTCTGGTGCAGGAGGCCAGGTGGATGGATGGGTTGGCACAGCGCTGGGAACTGTAGCCATTGTTTGCTTGTTTGTTTTTTCAGTTTCGTTTCAAACTGAACCGTGACCGTGGTTTCTGATTCACTGAATATCTGCTCAGCAGTTCTTAACCATGGTAAATATTCTGATCTTTTCATAAACCCCAAACTTTTCTCCAAACCTTTCACAGCTTCCCATCAGCAGAATGGAATCAATAAAGTGTAAAGGTCCTGTCTGTATGTGCTTCACCAACTGTATGCTGCTTAAATAAATTGTACTAGTGCGCAAACCTTTTATTCTTAAAATCTGCACACCTCAAACCTGCCTAGAAATCTATTAAGTCAGGCGAACAAAAACAGCTGCGTGTGGGCAGAGCCTTCAGTCAAAGCTACCGTATATGAAATATAAGTGGGAGAATAAACTTATTATATCCCAATATGGCTGCCCTTTGTCACCGATTCTGTTCATAATTTTTATGGACAGAATTTCTAGGCGTAGCAAAGTGACAGAAGGCTTCCACCTCGGTGGCCTCAGAGGCTCGTCTATGCTTTTTGCAGATGATGCGGTCCTGTTGGCTTCATTAGGTGGTGGCCTCCAGCTCGCAGTGGAAAGGTTTGCAGCCGAGTGTGGTGTTGTCCTCAGCCGGGAAAGGGTGGGCTGCACTCTCCGGCTCAGGGACGAGTTCCCGTTCAGGGTGGAGGAGTTCAAGTATCTCGGGGTCCTGTTCACGAGTGATGGGAGACAGGAGCGGGATATCAACAGAAGGATCGGGTTAGTGATGCAGAAGCTGTACTGGTCGGTTGTGGTGAAGAAGGAGCTGAGTGTAAAACCGAAGCTGTTGATTTACTGATCGATCCACTTTCCTACCCTCACCTATGGTGACGAGGTTTGGGTAGTGACCAAAAGAATAAGACCGCGAATACAAGCAGCAGAAATGAGTTTCCTTCAAAAGGTGGCTGGCCTCTCCCTTAGGGATAAGGTGAGGAATGTAACCATTCAGGAGGGGCTCAGAGTAGAGCCGCTGCTCCTCCACATCGAGAGGAGTCAGTTGAGGTGGCTCGGTTCTGATTAGGATGCCTCCTGGCCGCCTCTTTGGTGAGGTGTTCCAGGCATGTCCCACCGGGAGGAGGCCCTGGGTAGACCCAGGACACTCTGGAGAGATTAAATCTGGCCTGGGAACTCCTTGGGGTCCCTACTGATGAGCTGGTGGAGGTGGCTGGGGAGAGGGAAGCCTGGGCTTCTCTGCTTAGGCCCCCGCGACCCGGCCCCGGATAAGCGGAAGAGAATGGATGGATGGATGGATGGATGGATATCCCAATACTGTCTTGTTTTGGCAGGACACTGGATAGGTCCAAAGACATGCAGTTACTGGTGTTAGATTAATTGGTGATTCTAAATTGGCCATAGGTGTGAATGAGAGTGTAACTGGTTGTCTCTCTGTGTTGGCCCCTATGGCAGGCTGGGTGTCCCGTACAGGGTGTACCCTGCCCCCTTCCAACCCTGAACAGAGCAGAAGAGAGTGGATGTATGGATGGTATTGACTGGGGCAGACCTCCAGCCTTCATGAACACAAATTAGGAGACATGGCTGCCCCATAACAACATGGCAGGTGCAGTGCTGGTGCCCACAAACCCCAATTCAGGCACGACTCTGCTCAGCTGTGACCTTTGCACAGAAAGAGCCAGCTCAGAGGCCTTCTTATTCAAATTAAGCATTTAGTTTATTTATTTTTTTGATCATTTCTCCATGAGAAGCCATTAAGAGTTACACCCTTCTTTACTTCTATGAGTCTGTGGTGCTGTTGCATGCTGGGGCAGCAGGCTGAGGGTGGCTCACACCAACAGACTCAATAAACTGATCCACAAAGCCGGTGATGTGGTGGGAGTGGAGCTGGACTTACTGATGGCAGTGTCAGAGAGGAGGATGCTGTCTAAGCTGCAGGGGAATGCGATCAGATCCGTCAGACCACATTTGGAGGTGGTCAGGCTCTCAGCAGGCTTACCTCGTTCTGAACCGTCATTCCCACAAGCCGAGAGGTCACCAAACTCCTCTGCCTGTTGCTAACTCAACTACAGGAAGTAGCAAGGGCAATATCCTGGCACTGGATAAAACCAGAGCCCATACGGAGGCATCCCAAAGCGCTGACAGGAGAATTTTTTCACAGACCCCACTGAACCGTCCATTCAGTGCTTTTGTAAAGTTACAGAATTGGTCGTTTGATATTGAAAGTAAAATATTATATATTACCTGCTGTTTATTTTGAATATGTGCCACTGGATGTTATCCTGTTTATGTAAAAAACAATGCTGAAAGGCCCAACCTCCAGTTATCCTCAGAGTTTCTCTGCCTTTGTGTTTTTGAATACTAATTTTCAGATTTTCTTTTTCTTTTCAACATCCCTTTTCTGTTTACCTGTCTGTTTGTGTAACTTTATTCTTGTGGCCTCTTTCAATTTACTTCCTGTTTTATTTTGAAATTGTGGTTTCTGGTGTTGTTTTTAACTCTCGTTCTCTTTCCGTTCCCCATTAGTGTGACTGACTTCAGCTGTTCCAAACCGGCTCTTCCTGGTGTTGGATTGTCCTGTGGTCCTGCACAGCGCCCCGAGGCAGTGTAAGTTAAAATAAAGTTTCCTTCATTTTCCATCTTGATCTTGACTTAGTTGTCAGTAATTTGGTCTTCCTTTGTGAAAGCAAATCACCCAGGGACTAATCAAGGTGCTTTAGGGTAACTACACTACACTGCTTGGATGACAGAAACTGAAGCGGAACTTTAATTTTCCATTGAAGGGTGGTGTTGTCATACAAATAAAAATAAGGCCCACATACTCACACAAATGTAGGTGGGGGTTAGGGATGACCTTTGTAGCTTGCATGAGTAATGTGATCAGTGTAGAAACCACAACCAGGTTTTTACCATATCTCAACAACTGAATGCCAGAGAAAGGAACTCAAATCCCAAAAGTCTTTGTTGGGACTCTGTCAGGAGCAGGTTGTGATAGGCGTGAATCTGTGGCCATCCTAACTATGGTCATGCTTAACAGGACTGAAGGACTGAGGATGCCCTCAGTTCACATTATGAACCTCACCTACACTCTATACATGTGGCAGAGCAGTCACTATATACCATAAAGATAATATGAAAACCGAAACTAGATTTAGTTTCAAGTTTACACTGAGCTTGATTCCAAACCACAACTTGTATGTATTTGCGCAATAGGGTAATGCTCTCACTTTCCATGGCATATCTAAAGAGTTTCAGTCCTTATTCGTGGGTGTGCACTTCACCCAGACTGGGAAAGAGTGTCAGTCACATTTCTAGTAAGCCATATGGTTTGTCAAGCTGAACCAGGGGGTTTGGATTGCCCTGCAGGAACACTTACGGCCTGATTAATGCTATAGACACAAACTCATTTAAATGACATTTAAACGCAGCACCTTAAATAGCAGGTGAGGTCAAATTAGGTTTCTGTGCAACTCATACATATGATCAATTCCTGCTTTAAAATGTGCCTCAGCTTGATACAAGTGGGACTCGTCTTTTAGCTCTTTTGCAGTGTTTGAGGTTGGCCACTGAGCCCCATAGCAATGGCCATAAACTAGGGCGATGACAGATTTGCCTCATTGTCTCTGAATCTGTGGATAAGGGACAGGATATTGGTGACATAAGCTTCCTGTTCTGTAGTGTGTTTATGGTGTAAGTTGTGTTGATCAGTAATGTTTGAGTGGTGTTAAACAGTCTGTGTGGAGAAATGCATCGACCCAAATTAATCTTGAAATCACTGGCAAATAGTCTGAGGAAGCTTTAGGCTTAGGCTTGGCCTTAAAAAATCTGCAGACATTTTTGGACCGTAATAATTGACAGCACATGAAACAGAAAGTTTTGGTATAGATAGATATTTTATTGACCTTGAGGGAAATGTATATCCATTATCCAGATCTATAGCAATTATCAGGGAATCAGCTGATAAGGTTTTGTCGGCTGCCTCGAGTTGAATCTGGAGCTCTGATGCAGCCGTCGGGTTACTCTGATTTCACTGTTAGAGACGTTACGTTGGTTCATCAAACTCAGAAATACAGAGGATTTCGCCTCAGATGGAGCTGATTTAAAAAAACAGAATTATTAGAGCTGTTCTCTTCTTTTATGTTGCCGCTCAGTGATCTCTGTCTCCCGAAGAAGAACAGAGTAAGATTTTAATGCATGAAGTCACGACTTCTCTTTACTGGGAATTCTAGTTTCTGTTGCTCTTTGCTTCACTAATGTCTTACACTGACAACACCCTGCTGTACACAGTCATCACATTGTATTAATTGGTTGGTTGGGTTGGGTAGTGACTTGTTGCAAACAAAAATGTTGAGAGACATCACCTCCAGAATAGCTAAAATGCTTTACGGCAGAATCCACCTCATCAGCGTTATGAATTATTCACTGTATGACAGAATAATTTTAACATGCCTCAAACTAAATGGTACCTCGTTAATATCACAGAGGAGTGTTTATTCCACTGTGTCATAAACTGGACCACACGCCCGTGATGAACAAGCCAGATTCACACAATCAAACTAAATGACCGATTATTGAAGCAAAAGGGGAGGAGACCTCGAGCTAACAATTCCAGGTGTAGTCAGCAGTGCAGGTGTGTGCATGAGTGGAAAGCTGGGGATCGAGCCAACTGTCAACAAAAAAAGACCATCTGCAGCTGAGCTCCAAGAAGGTGCTTAAAAGGAACCAGCCCGGTCCAGCACCTGCAAGGAGGACAGAACACAAGTTACATACCAGGTGGCAGCGGGGGTGGGTGGGGGGGTAGTTTAGGGGTGGGAAAGTTAGTCATCACACAACTGTGTTAAATTAATTCAATTTTATTTACATAGCACCAAATCACAACAGTCGCCTCAAGACGCTTTATGTTCTAAGGCAAAGACCACACAATAATTACATTAAGAAGAGCTATTAAAGTTACATAATCATCAACAAAGAATGATCACAATGAGTCAACATTTCTATATTGTATTTGTTGGAGGTGGAACTTCTATAAGTGTAACAAGTCTTTATGATCTGAATATGCTCTTAAAGTATAAAAAAGTGGGCCTGTGTTATCTCCTAATGAGGATACTTAAAGTTTTAAGCGTCTTAACTGTAACAATATATTTTTAATAACACCATGAAGCAAAGTGCAGAATGTGTTCAATCCAAATCCACGTTTGAATGTTGCCATTCAGCATCCCTGCTGTCACAATGTTGCCTTTTTCAAACTAGACGAGAAAAGTGGAAACTGTGACTCTGCAAACGAGGACACTGCACACTCGCTGGCTACCTTGTGATTGACACGTCAGCCAATGGGAATTTGCTGTTTTTATCTCACATTAGGAATGTGTTCACTGAAGTCACAGATCCCAGCTCGCTCACTCGCCACACAGTTCTGTGCTGCTGAACACCTTTCACACCTGGGACTGGAATCTTAACGAGCACTCAAAGCGCTTCACAAACTGTTTGAAATCTGTGCGGTTAATGCTGCAGCATAAGGACTGGAAACATTTGGACACTGTTAACCTAACATTTAACTCCGTGTTTGCTGGGTTTTTACTGCCGGGTTAACTGATATTGAAGCGTACTTGTAGCCCAGCCGTGCGTCTTAAACTGCAGAGTTCATTGCAAAGTCAGTAAATGTTCAGTCTTTGTGGGAGTTTTAAACCTGTGAAAGTTTTAACAAATGATTGAATGAATGTGTCAGTAAATGTCGTCACAGATGAAAGCATTTAAAGTGGTTGTATAAACATGAGTAGGTCACAAAACTATTGATCACAGTAAGTTTTTCAGTCCTGCACTCCTGGCAGCTTTTGTTTAGATCACTGTGGTATGAAAATCAGGGGTTAGAGACATAAAGCATTATAATCATGTCTGCTTATTATGGTAAAATCTCATTGTGTCATAAATAATGTACTAAAATTATTATAAAGCAGTGCAACCATAAATATATATGGTGTGTGTGTTTATACATATAAAATATATATAAAGAATGTAGAGGGGCAATGGTGAAAAAGCTGAATCATGACGCTTTAACTGCCTAACAAGCATTTATTAAAAAGAAAAAATGCCAAAAACTGGACTGGGAGAAGTAAACTATTAAGACAGAAGCTAAATGAAGAGTGTGAGCTAGTGTTGCTGCTTGTTTGTACCCTTGTAAACCTGGTTAGTCCTGTTGATTAGGAGTGGCACGTTTCTCACTTGTTACATCTTTCTCTTGTTTTCTAGTCAGGTTTCGGCTGCCCAGAGGCTTAGTCTGAAGTTAAGGTGTGTGTGTGTGTGTGTGTGTGTGTGTGTGTGTGTGTGTGTGTGTCTTTGTCGCAAGGGGGGCTCCAGGAGAGGCGGTCCTGATGCTGCATAACCTGTTCGCCTGGATTTTAGGCATTCAACTGTTAGATTCATCTGGTCGTGCCTACAGAGCAGCAGTCACACACTGAAGAGGAGACATCTGGTCCTGGGGTTTCCTCTGGTGAGTCCATCAAATATGAATTTAGTTACCTGTTTGTGGTTGTTTTGAGACAGTCCATGCTCGGAATAAACGGAGGTGCATTTATTTAAAAATACCGTCTTGTTTGTTCAGTTCATAAACCAAAATTTTAGTTTCAGTAAAACACATTATACTAACCAGCTATAAGTTTAACTCTGTACGTTCTTCACAACAACTATGTTCTGGAGGGGAAACATGGCGTTTATTCAGTATTTTATGACTGAAAGTGACCTGATTACCTCACAGATTTGGCTAGAAAGTTTGAATTACTGCTGAAGCTGTTTAAAGCGAAGGCGTGTGTTGTATTATTGTTGTAAAGTTATTAAATTGATGTTTCACAGTCAAACTGCAAAGTTAAGATGGGTTTATGCATTTTTAAATCATTTGAGGCAAACTGTAGATATAGAAAATACAAACGATCATTTTAATACTCGGCATCGTTAATTGCTCCACCTGTCAGTTCCAGAGTGTGGACATACCAAACTCTGCAGTCATGGGACTCACACCCCATTTGTTTTTTTTCAAGTCGTTTCTCTCCAGGTTACCCTGGATACACCTAAAAACGACAACGCAGGTTTTTTTTTAAGTGTCTTGTGACTTACCGGCTTTCCTGTTTGCTGCTGATCTCTGGTTTAGTGAAAACCGATATAAGGTCGAGGGTCCCGGTGCTGAAACTGTGACCGTGTAACGAATGTTCTCTCGAGTGTAGTTACATTTTTTTCTTCAGTAAAAGCTTATCTGCGTCATCTGGTTACTAACTGGTTTGTACATGTGGTTTCATAATGTGAAACACGGGGATGCCGATCCTTTGGCTGCATTAACACCGAGTGTTTACAGTTTTACTAATTTTCTAATTAGTAATAATCAGTGTTTTTAACGCTGGTTTTGCACGCACAGATCATCGTTTCAGCTATTTCTCTTTTTGCGGAAGTTTAGTTTTTATTTAGATTTGAGTGAATTAGACATTTTAGCACGTCTAGTTTTTGCTTTCAGTCCACTTTACAAACCATGTTGTTGACTGATTAATATCAAGTGTGACCTGCAGAACTGCAGGAGAGTTTGATAAAGATTCCCTGCTTGGTCGTTTTGTACTTGACTGTGAATTACATTAGTGTTTATATGTGACTGCTGGGGTGCGGTCAGCCAGAATGCATCCAAACCAACTGGTTTAGACGCACACATTTCCCTTAAGAAACCTGGCAAAGGCTTTAGATTCCTGAAGTGTGAGACGGCATGCTTTGTGGGCCTCATAGTTTTTCTGTTAGTCAGGACTAGAAAATTTAACAACTGTTGAAAAAAGCACAGCACAGGTGAAATGGCACATGTTAAGAGTTACGCTTTGCTCACTGTGAGTGTCGGGTATTGGCAACGGTTTATTGTACAGGTATAAACAGCGACTGACAGTAAGTCAAGTAAATTTTTCTTGGTAGTAATAACTTAAAGGATCAGTATAATATAGATTTCACTTTTACCATTAAAGATGCACAATTTTTTCCCTGCATCTTGCTTAGTAGTGCCACTGTATGGGTGTCCACTTTAGGTAATTTAAGTAATAACTCCCTCACTCAGTCTGCTTTTCTTATTTACAGATATTGCTGTGGCGTGCCCTTCACACGCTTTCTTGAATTATCATACAAATTCTGTGATGTGGATGTGCGAGCACAGGAAATAATGGTAGGTATAACAAAATTATATGCAAAAATGTAAACATTCTTAATCCAGAAAGGGGGATGTTAAAAATCTATCTCACATTCTGTATTCTTACCACTTTCAAACAACCAGGACAGCAAGAGCGGAAGCTTTTCGGAAAGCCTTGTGCTGGATAACTCTGAGAAAGGAGTCGTCATTGCAGGATTTAAAGATGACACAATTGCTGCAAAAACTGGCCTGCAGTCGGGTAAGATAAAAACAAAACGTTAAATTCATTTTACTTCAGCGTGTCTGTTAATGTCTTAAAAAAATTCAACCAGTACTCAGAAAAAAGGATCTGAGGTTGTTTCTACTTGTTCCAGGGGACAAGCTTGTTGCAGCTACAATAAAACTTGACAAACTTGAGAAAAATGAAGTGCTGAAAATCCTGAAGGTACTGGAGCCTTATGAAAGCAACATAAATCTTCTGACAAACAAGGATGTGACAACCGGTGTTGACCTGGGCTCTTTAGGATTACATCTCAAAGATTCGGCAGAGGTAAACTCCAAGTTGTGGCAGAATTGATGTTGAAGGTTTAGTTTACATTATTAGAGGCAACAGTGGTACTTATATAAGACGGTAAAAATACCGACTCTTTGGATGGATGATGGAATTATTTAAACCCTACAGTATATGGGAACTGGATCTGGATTCTGTGGTTGAAATTTTGAATTTCCAATTATTTCAGTAAATGCTCATAAAGTGTTAATCACTAAAAAAACTGGAAAACATCCAGCTGGACTTTTGGATTTTTTCCCTACACATTGTATATATAATACTTGTGCAATGAGCCCATACTTAATAAACATAAAACTCTTAATATACAAATGTTCAGGGGACATTTCATGGTAATATCTTAGGTAATATTTTTACCCATAAATACTTTTTTCCAGTTAAAATGACAGAATTCTGCAGTGTGTGTGTGTTTAAAGCCTATTTTTCTGAAATTCCTACTAAAATCTCCTTTTCTAAATTTTTTTTTTGACTCAACTATGTTAAAAAAAATTCTATTTGTTTTGGACATGTAAGCAAATAAGAGCTTTTATCTATTTAGATTTAATTTTAAAGATACAATATCTGACGGTCCAAATGAAAGTGCTCATCAGGGGAAGTTTTGTGAGCAATTTATTTACTCACCCACCCTATTCATCCATAACATCTTCTCTTTGGCTTTTCTGCCCCTCTTACTGCTGTGGAGACGAACTGGGCAGAGTTTATGCCAGTCAAAATAAAATTGGGTTAATGGGGGTGGATAACCAAATGAATGTTAATATACCTTTTATTATTATTATTATTATTATTATGTTCATTCATTCATTTATATTACCAACAGATGTTGCAAAAGGATCTGTCACTGGATGCATCAACTGAGGGACCAGCTATTTCCCTGGATGGCCTGAATGGAAAGTTGAATGCTGCGCCGGGCGTCGGGCTTAAAATTAGTGATCCAACTCTCAATGGAGACCTTCCAAGTGTCAGCCTAAATAAACCATCAACTGATGCCAAATTTAGAATACCCTCAGCAGAGGTTACAGGACCAGATATAAAATCAGATCTAAGTGGAACCCTCAAAGCACCTGATGTCAGTGTTTCAACTCCTGATCTTAACACTCCCAAAGTGTCGCTAGACATGAACAAACCAGAAATGAAATACAAGGCTCCTAAATTCTCAATGCCAAAGTTCAGTTTACCTTTGCTTGATAGACCAAAAGCAGACATGAATGTGTCAGGTGATGTAGATCTCCCTTCAGTCCGTGGAAATATGGCAGCACCAGATCTCAACCTGTCAGCTCCAAAATTAGATATGAAAAGTCCAGATTTGGAGCTGAACGGGCCAAAAGTGGATCTGAATGGGCCTGATGTAAATTTGGAAGCCCCAGATGCTAATATTGAGGCACAAACGGGGAAACTCAAACTGCCCCATCTAAAATTCAAAAGTCAAAAACTCAACCCAGATGCCAACTTAAATGCTGACCTGTCTGCACCTGATGTCAGCATCTCCACACCAAAGATTGATGGTGATCTAAGAACACCAGATGTGGATGTTGGTTTACCTAAAGCTGATCTCAAAACCCCTGATCTAGATGTTCAAAGCTCAGATCTGGACATTGGTGCCCCATCTGGTAAAATCAATTGGCCTCATTTGAGGTGGAAGAAACCAAAAATGAATGGCTCAAAAGCAGATCTGGACTTGGATGCAAACCTAAATACTTCAGGTGTTGATGTCTCTGTTCCAAAAGTGGAGGGTGCGATAAATGCCCCAGATGTTGACATAAATTTGCCAAAGGCGGAACTTAAAGGGCCTGATCTGCAGGTGAAAACACCAAATATTGATGCAGAAGCTCCATCTGGTAAGATCAACTGGCCTCACCTGAAATGGAAGAAGCCCAAACTTGAAGGCTCAAAAGCAGACTTAGATTTAGATGCAGGCCTGAAGACACCTGATTTAAGTCTCTCAGCTCCAAAGATTGAAGGTGACATTAATGTACCGAATGCTGAGCTGAATCTTCCAAAAGCTGACCTTAAGGACCCAGATATTGACATTGATGCTCCTTCAGGAAAAATTAACTGGCCTCATTTAAAGTGGAAAAAACCCAAAACTCATGGGCTAAAAGCTGACATGGACCTTAATGCAGATCCAAGTACACCAGATGCTGATCTTTCAGTTCCAAAAATTGATGGGGAGATAAGTACACCTAATGTTGGCCTCAATTTACCCAAAGCTGATGTTGATATCAAAGCACCAGATGCTGACATAAACCCACCGTCTGGCAAAATCAAGTTCCCAACATTGAAAAAACCCAAATTCTTGGTTTCTGGGCCAAAGGTGAAAACCCCAGATGTTGATGCTGATGTGAAAGCACCTGACCTCAGTCTGTCTGCTGAAGGACCTGATGCTGATCTGAATTTACCCAAAGCTGATGTTAAACTGCCAAATGCAGACATTGAGGCTCCATCTGGAAAGATTAAATTCCCCACTCTTAAAAAGCCAAAATGGTCACTGTCAGGTCCTAAAGTTAATGGTCCTGATGTTGATTTAGATGCTGCTGTTTCAAGCCCTGACTTGAATGTCTCAGCTCCAAAGATTGATGAGCTAAATGCTCCAGGTGTGGATCTAGAGTTACCAAAAGCTGATCTGCAAGGCCCAAAGTTGGATGTAGAATCACCAGACGTTGACATTGAAGGTCCCGCTGAAAAATTCAAATGGTTCCACTTCAAGAAACCCAAGTCTGCCACACTGAAAGGTCCAAAGGTTAGTGCTGATGCA